>BHFT01021757.1:0-24241 GCA_004320025.1 Laticauda laticaudata
CTGACTACTGTTTGAATAAAGCCTTTTGTTGTTGGAACCCGGTCTACCTCGTGTGTTTTCCGAACAAAACAGATTTAGTTAATAGTATGATGGCTATATTTTTGAAATTTTTGGAAAACCAAGACTGAAAACTGCCCATCTCACTTTATGCCAGCAAGCTGGTTTTACTGACCACAGTCAGGAGTTGATGAATTTACAGTGTGTATGTCTCCCTCCAATGTCATGTTGGAACATAGAATCTAACCATGCACAGAATACTGTTCATCAACAGGAACACATGTGCATCACTTATATTGGATACATAGCATAAAATGAGTAGCTGCTAACACATTGAGTGGACTTTGGTCATGCAAAATACTTCAGCATTAAATGTAGTAGAACAAGCATAAGAAATGAATTGTTAGCAGGAACATCATCTTGGAAATATTCCCTCAACACTTTAAAACATATAGGCAGCCCACTGTCTCCAGTGAATGTGGTTAATGGGAATTAGTCCAAACATTTGGAGACCAGGTTGCTAACTTTGCTCTGAACTACAAACAACTGCCAGATAGCTCAGCCCCACTTCTATAACGGGGTTTGCAGGAAGAAAATACCAGACAAATGGGAGGGGGAATTTAGAGAGCCCTGATGGATCAGACCAAGTTCAGTATCAGTATTCCATCAGAGGTTCAGTAATTAAGACGTGGTTTATTATTAATATTCTTACCGGTTTTCTAGTGGACAACAATGAAAGGAAGGTTGCCTTTGATCCTAATTTCCAGAGAGCATATGTACCTTGAAGTAGAATTTTTGCATTTCTTCCCTGCCTCCTTTGAAGATTCTCCCCCTCCACATTAAATGAATGTATCTCCTGATGCCATCCAGATGTGTTTGGATTCTGGCTTCAGAATTTTCAGCCAGTATGGGCAAGATGTATGAAGGAAGGATGCCAGACTGGAGATGGCTGCTACAATGGTTGGTGTTTTAGATGAGATTAAGTTCTTATGTGGCTTATCTGATTTTGACTTTGTGTGTTGTATGAGCAGATAATGGTGGAATTGCTTGTAATGCTTTATGACAAGATATTTTTTTCTCTGCTATAGTATAGGATGGCAGGTTTTATCATTTGGCTTGCTACATCTGGGGGCCATCCATAATTACTGTATAAGTACTTAAATGTGCAACAGATTAGTTTTTCCTACTTATATGAAGAAGAGTAAGCTTGGGTGGTCTCAAAAGAAATGCATAAGCTTTGTTTTAATCAAAATTCCTCTTGTGTAGAAAGAAGAGAAACATAATCCTGATTAATGAAGATCCAACTACAGAGTGTTAAAGATTTTCAAAGGAGAGACAGATCAAGAGAAAAGGGAGAAGACATTGCTATAATGATAAATTAAAAAAAAAACCCACCAATAATTGCGATAGAATCTCCTTGTCAATCAATATAACAACATATTGGGGATTGATTTATATCCCTATTAATGGGGGCAGCCATAGTGCTTCCTCCTATCATTTTTCATCATAACCACCCAGTGAGATACATTATATTTGAAGTTTGCACCAAGGGGCTTGGTGAGGTTCTTCATTGGGGAGGTTAAAGTTAGTTGAGGTATCTGTTTTATATTCATGATTTGTATGTTAGACATCAACCAGGTTGCTTTGAGAGGACATTTTGTGGAACAAAATCTAAACCTGTACGTGCATACAATGAATTACTATGTCCCCAAAAGGCTGCAATGTTGGATCAGCAGCAAACAACATCCTGCCAAAAATATACTCTTGGTGGTAGACTTGACCTAGAGTCAAGTCCAGGAAAGTTGGCACATACTGCCCTGGAAAGGAGAGATTCCAAAGAGGCTATAAACACGGCAAAAATCAAGATGATCCACTCCCCGCGGTGTCAAAGCGTGTGCCATTGTTTGTGTGCGCTCTTTCGCATTTTATCTCCTCACAGTGGAAAAAAGGCAGAAAGCATTTAAGAAAATCGTGCTTTGCCCGAAAGGACGCGTGGTCACTCTTGGCAGAAAAGCACGAAGGGGAGAAATCAGCCACACGCCCAACGACTCCGCAACGCGGGTTGTCATAAAATACTGGGCGTGAGGAGGCCTCCATTTAATTGCAAAAAACCCGCCGCCGAAAAAGACCCAACTCAAAAACTTCCAACGCCGCCAGAAATATAATTCGCTGCTGATCGGCCCACCCCTCTGAGGCAATCAATGGAGATATTACATTCAAATGAGTGCGGTCCATTCGGCCAATGGCAAGCAGGCTAGTGGGTGGAGTCCTGATCCACTTCCTCGGAGGAAAGTTTGTATTCATAAAAAAAACGTCAGCGGTGGATGAGTTCCAGTTGTAGCTAAGTGTAGGCGTGCGTAGTAGGAGTTGCATTCTCAAGGTGCGTTCTTTTTTTTTTTTCCCTCCTATACGCTGTCATGATAATGTATGAGCTTGCTATTGTCTAGTCACAAACTAGTTATACGTTAGTATTAAAAAGAACTATCCAATTCTTCATAAGATGGTGCTATGTTATTTAAATTTTTCAGTAGAAAAGAATTTACCTTTTTTTTCTTGACGTGGAAGGTTGACTCAGCTTTCCATCCTTCCGAGGTGGGTAAAATGAGGACCCAAATTGTTGAGGGCAATATGCTGACTCTGTAAAACCGCTTAGAGAGGGCTGTAAAGCACTGCGAAGCAGTATGTAAGTCTTAATGGTATTGATAGTGCGACATTTTCCAATTTGTTGATAATTGGAAAATATATTTTATTTTCTTCAGTTGCAGGCAGAAAGTGAATTCTTTAGAGGCTGTGAATTTATCGTGGTACAATAAATTTTTTCCTCGTTTTACTAAGTTCCAGAATGGTTTCAAGTGACTGTGCTTGATTTTGATGTATTTCTAAATGTATTACATGATAATTTAAAGCAGTGGCAGAAAAAGGATGAAAAATCACGTAAGGAAGCATATAAACATAAAAATGTTCGGCAGACATGGCTTATGAAATTTGAGTCTTTGTATAGCATGCATTGTAAAAATCTTTTTTTTTTCTAAAAATTACTGTTAACTTCTAAGTTGTGCTAAATCCTTCAGTTGCGATTATAATGAATGAGCAGGAGTTACATTTTGTGTGATAGGAAGCAAAACAACACAAGATGCTTGTGTAAAACTTACACTGTGGAGTATTTTTTAAAAGTTATCCCAAGAATCAGTTGATATAACTGCATGGTAGCATGAATTAGAACCATTCTTATCTAGTGAGATGTTACATCTTGACAAGGTTTTTGTTTTCCTATTAAATCATGTCTGATTCTCTGAGACTGCCTAGACAAGTCAATGCAGTTTGCCTGACAAGCTTTTTCAGAAACGGTTTGCCATTACCTCTTTCCAAGGGCTGAGGGTAAGTGACTGGGCCATAGTCACCCAGCTGACTTTGTGTCTAAGACATCTCCTGGTTTGCCTTAACTACTACACCAAACTGGCAGTAAAAAGCACAATAGAGTTCATAAATTAATCACACAAGAAATAGAATACATTAAAAAAGATGCTGAAGAAACTGAGATGGGAAATTAAGAATATAAAATCAATGTTAAGTTTGAAATATTAAATGGCAAGGTCAGTTGTGTTTAATTAGTTCAGTCAAAGGAATTGGACTTACATTTATATCTTCATGACCATAAATAATTAAAAGCATAGAAAAATACAGTACTCACTGTCATTAAGTTGGTTCTTACATTGATGGAATCGTGCAATAATTGTTGTCTTGTTAAAAGTAGGGAATTATGATTTGCTCTCATATTCCTTTTCCAAAGTTTTAATCTTCATGTTGACCCACACTATTTTCACTATCTGTTAGAAAGTGGAACAAGCTTATCAAACACTTCACAGAGATGCATGTGGTAAACCTGGGCATCTGAAAACATATAATGCAGAAGCATCAAAATAAGTACAAGTATTTTAGCATATAATATACTTATATGTAGCTGAAAGTTAGCAATATCTCCCAGCCGAGATGATGGAACAGAGGGTATTTAGGTAGACAATACTTTTTCATTTGCCTTTTTTTAATCACACCAATGATAGTTTTTTAATATTAGAAAAGCTTTTGCTGAACTATGTGCATCCAGGTAAGAACTGTGAAAATGCATTCCCTTTGTACACCACAGTTATATGTGGTTAGTTATATGTGAATAAGCCTTACTGGAGGTTCCCAGCAAGCTAACAATTTTTTGTTGTTGAGATACTGCAATTGTACTGCATTTAGTAGACAGCAGATTGAGAAAACTTCTTTAATGTGATTTTCTCAATTGAGAAAATGCACATAGCAGGTCTACCTAAACAGGATATATACTTCTGTGGGTGAGTGTTTGATTCCCATGTAACTTCAAGCATCTCTCTAGCTTTGATATTCCCATCTGAAGATTATTTTCCAGGTGATGGGAGAGCAATCTTACAATTGCTAGTAGATACTAGTATGTACAGAATGTTTTCTCTTTGATAAGTTTAAAGGAAACAAGGGGTATTGTTGTGTCTTGTCTCCTGATCCTTTCACAGCTGCTCTTCCCTCCCTGCTCTCTCCATCTCCACAAAACTACTTGCCTAAGGCATCTTTCCTTCCTTGCATAGACTATGTCCGAACCAGCTGATTATGCTCTCTGTGAGAAATTTGAGGCCAATATGTTTGCCAAGAACCGATGCCAGAACTGTTTGCGAACAATCACTGCTCATCAACATGGTAACCAGGTGAGCTTAATTCTGATATGGAGGAAAAATTAATTCATGAGGAATGCTTAGTGTTGGGAAGGGTAGCATCATAAATGTTACAACAGTAAGGTGTTAAAACACAAGCAATATTTCTGGTAATCCCCTTTTTAAAAAATCAAGAGTCTGTTAGCATCTTTTCCAGATAGCAGACTTTATTAAAAAGGACAGGCTTTCATCAGCTACGGTTTCATTCTCCCTTTTAAAGTTTATCAGCATACTAATTCTTAATGTAAAAGAGAATAAAGGATAAAGCTAGGAATCCTTTTTCAGTGAACTGCTTCTCTTTTACATTTTTTAAATATTTTTAAAAGCACTTTTGTGCGAGAGTTGGTACAGATATTTGAGTGTGAATGTCGCAGGTGTGGAATGGAGATGGAAGTAAGAAGTTTGGCAATTTATCACAAGCCCCACCCCCATCAGATGTTGTCCTCAGAGGCCAAAAGGTGTTTTTAATATTGTACTTGGATGGGACACAACTAGGAATTCCTCTGGCTGTAGGCTAAATTAGAAAGTTGAAAGAAAGAAATACCTCAGAAGAAGGTAATGGCAAATCATTTCCATGTTGTAAATCCTCCAGAAAATCTTGAGTGGATCTATTTATGTAGTTGCCAGGAGCTGACCTGAACTCAAGGGAATCTTTATCTTTATTGTGCTGCACTTCTTATACTGTAGATTGCAATTTTAAAACATCAAAAAGGAAAAATGCATAAATAAAAACAGTTACATTAAATGTAAGTCTTTGTACAATATACTGAACCAGTTTAGAATAAATATAATTTTCATGAAGAATAGCACATGACTAAAGTAATCTTAAAATAAGTTTCAGTAGTTGGCTTAATCAATTTCAGTATTTTGGGGTATTATGACTTGCCAAGCCAAATTTCATGTGCAGGTCTAAATACAGAATATAACAAATTGCTGGAATGGTCTATAGGCACTGTGAAAATATATGACAGACAGGGATCTTAAAGAGTGGACTATCAAGGAATGGAATATAGTTGTGCCTTGCCAAATCTGAAAAAATGGGCATGTATCTATGGAATTCTTCATTTGAAACAAGAAAATTCAAACTTTGGATACTAAGCAGAGTGATTATAAGAAAGATGGTACATTTAAAGCTGGTATGCACTTCAATAGTCATACCACAGAAATAAAAATTATATGTATGTTGTAATAGTGACAGAATGGCTAAATGATTTATCTTAGAAATAAGCACTCAGATAATTGTGGAATAAGCACTTAGTGGCCTCCAGAGATATTGACTAACTATTATTAGCCAGTATGAAAAATGGCAAGTGACTTCAGATTCAGGAGAGATCTCCAAAGTTATCTACCTATTTTTCAGAATTGCAAGGAAGTCAGGATGACTTTGAATATTTGTAGTCTCTCCTCTCCCTCAAGAATATTCTAGATATGCTGGTCCATGATCCTATGCTAAGTTTGGGATGGGGAAGGTTGTTGTGGTTGAAATACCTAGGGAGAAAATTGCCTCATCCTCTTTCCATTGCTCCCACCAGGAGAATTAGATGATGGGCCATTTTCTTCATAAGCTGTTCTCAATCGCTTAGTTGGGACTGCTGGCTGTTCTTTATTTGGGATTTATTCTATTTCCTTTTGTTCTGTCTAGATTCCTTTGACTTCTGCTTAGGATGATGCTTTCACCAGGGTTCTTTGGCCACAGAACCAGCAAGCCATGCCCCTTTGTCTACCTTTAAAAATGTGAAGTGGGAATATTGAAAATAATGTCCTTTTTTATTCTTATAGCACTACATCTACTTAAATTCAGCTTTCTGCAACTACCTATTATACCAGAAGGTGGATTATTCAGTCTGTAAGCTAACCTTCCTCCACCTGGTGTTCTTAGAGGTCTTAGATTCCCCCCCCCCCAACTTCCAATTCTCAGATAGCATGCTGAAGATTGCTAAGTGGGTGGAGAGAGGCTGCTGCAAGTATCAGAAGTGATTATCCTCTATTTTCCTGTTTTGGAGCATTCTGAAGAAGGCAGAGTATTCTTGTCATAGCCCCAGTACTTCCAAAAACAATGATGGCTTGCCAAATGAAAGAACACTCCTTCCCCATAGCTTGCTTTCTTGCTTTAGTGCTGTTTGCAAATGTGGAATATCCATAAAATTCTAACCTTTAGTAAAAAAAATAAAATGATAAATTAAGGATAGTATGAGGAGTGTCAGTGGCTTAAAATGACAGCTCAGTGTCGACTGTGGAGATCCTGATAAGTTTCTTTTCTAAAGGGCTAGGAATTCTGTGTCTTTCATTGCTATGTGGCAGGCAGCCATTCAGCAGGTGAAACTGCCCTATTTATTTTCTGCAGTGTTGTAGGATGCTTTCTGGCCTGGTGTAGACTGACTGGCTGGACGTCAGCACTGTCCCTCCTTATACAGTGTACTGTAAACAAAGGGGTTTATATTATGTCTTGTTCACTGGGCTGCATCAGCCCAGGATTATGAAATAGTAATGAGGTTTCTTCTCTCCAGTCCTGGCCCTCTAAAATTTCCTCCTGGCTCAGCTATGTGCAGCCCAGAGCCAGTCCTCCTGAGCTTCAGCAGGACAATGGAAGGGAAATGGAGGTGCTGACAGCCAGTCTGCTAGGGACCCTCCCTTTGCTGATATCCTGTTAAGGTAACCTGACTGGTATGAGGTGGTGGATGGCTCTCTAGCTGAATAAGGCGATAGGATGCTCTTAAAGGGACAGGCACATTTGAAATTCAACTTAGGGTCTGAGTAGGAGAGGATAGTTTACCTACACCCCTGCTGCTAGCCACTCCATTTCTCTGGAGAAGAGCGGGCAGTGCTTCCCATGAGATGGTTCATCCTTGGTAGACTATGGGCTTGATCAGGAACCATATGCTAAGCCATAATATGATTGATTTTCACTTCTAAATAGTGGTTTATGGCTCTGTGGTATGTGAATTCAACCTATCCGTCAGGTAATCTCCACCTTCTCTAAGACCCAAGTACAGTTGCAAATCTATGGTTTAACAGTGTCTGCAGAATTGGAAATGGGGTGGCCAAATGTAACCTTCAGTATACAATTATTTCATTAGCCTGGCATAAGCTAGAAATAAAAAAAGTACCTTCTAATTGGGTTTGTATATTACATGAAGCTGTATTGGTTGGTTTGGTTTTGACTTTGGTGTTGTGTGAACCCAGCTAATGGCTTTTTCAACAACCTCGGCTTTGAACAGTATGTGAGCTCAGCCTGAGTGGGAGCTTAGAAATATTGCCAGACAAAGATGTGTCCATGAAGAGATTTCGGTGTGATACGAGTAGCTGGTGCATGACCTCTCTCCAGATATTTTGATATCTCTGGCTGGGGAAAGCTATATTGCAAATGTGTTGTTGGCACTAAATTACTATCTTAAATGTTAAGATGAGTTATTCCGTCTGAAGAAAGGTAGACACCAATGGCTAGAGGAGGTTGACTGAGATGTTGGAGACCAGTGTTGGAATATGGGCTATTCATATTTTTTATTCTATCAGCTTTTTGGTTCAGGATGTTCAAAGTGCATTCTAGGCCTCTCTGTTAGGTTATATCAACCTTTCCTTCAGGAGCTCAAGGAGGTTAACATGAGAATCCTAACAGTTAACCTGATTGGTTGGTCTAAGAGCACGACTGGCCCAGATTTTCCAGCCGTTACCACGACTGAAGGTGAACTTAAATTTTGTAAAATGAATAAAATATTTGAGATATTTCTTGTTGAGATGCTGTTTAAAAAACAGTCCTAGTGTAGGTAGTCCTTGACTTAGAACAGTTCACTTAGTGACCATGCAAAGTTACAACGGCATTGAAAAAAAGTATTTTTCACACTTACAACCGTTACAGCATCCCCATGGTCACATGATCAAAATTCAGATGCTAGACAACCAACTCACATTTATGACCGTTGTGGTATGCCAGAGTCACGTGGATTACCTTTTCAGGCCTTTTGATAAGCCCAGTCAATGGGAAAGCCAAATTCTAAATTTAGCAGCTGCAGTGATTCACTTAACAACTGTGGCAAGAAAGGTTGTAAAATGGGGTAAAATTCACTTAACAAATGTCTTGCTTAGTAACAAAAATGTTGGACTCAATGATGGCTGTAAGTTAAGGACTACCTGTATTGAAGGATTCTGGGCAATGCACTACAACACATCAAAACAAAAGTTATAAAACTCAACAAACTGAATTAAAATAAAATCAGATAACCAAAAGATGGACACCTAATAATCAAACCAACAGAGGCCAAAGGCTCATTGGAATAATGGTGATTTTAATTGCTCACAGAAGGTAACTCCATCTTTCCTCAGAGAGCTACTGAAGAAGCATTAAAGTACCTCTGTGCCCATGTTTTATAGCTTCTCAATTCTTCCTGACAGGTATTCAAAAAAGATGTCATAAACCTTCCTAACTGTATTTCTAATAATATCAGCGAATCTGATCCTGCTGATCCATGGGACTCCTTGTGCATTCTAGCATCCCAGTGTAAAGTCTATGTATATGTGGGCTCTGAAGACAGAAGGGAAAGGCAAGTACTATATTTGTGAGGCAAAAGATGGTTTATTTTTGAAACTTATAGCTGGTTCTTCAGTAGGCATGCAGAGTTTCCTGGTCAAGCTTCAAAAGTATGTAATAGGAATGATCAAAAATTTTATATGGTAGACAACATGTGATTTTGCATAATGTCCACAGGCCTTACATATAAAGTGATATTAATACACATGACATCCAGTTTGGTGTAGTGGTTAAAGCAGTGGGCTAGAAACTGGGAGACTGTGAGTTCTAATTCCACCATAGGCATAAGGCCAGTCACTCTCAGTCCCAGGAAGAAGACAACAAACTATTTCTGAAATAATAATGTTAAGAATTGGAGAAGATCACAAATTATTAAGATCTGAAAATAGAAGTAGAAAGATAATGGCATAAACTGGCTGTAGTGGTCCTGATGGTTGTTGGTACATGGGTGCCATACCTTCCCCCCCAAAAAAATTGGACAGCACTTAGAAATTCTGTGTATTGTCAAATTTTTCATCTGTTGGAATCTCTTCATATTGTTGAGAACATTTTTAAATTATTTTTTAAATTGACAATATAGTATTTTTTTCCTTTTTGGAAAAAAAATCAAAATGAAATTTATTTTCTCCTGAGATACAAGTGAAAGGAAGAATCCACTGTTTTTATCTCACATTCTGCGATGTCACTCGTTATCCTCAGCCGTTCACTCTTGTCATGTTAACCATAAGGATAAAAAATAATATTGGAAGCAGTTCTTTTATTGTGTGATATGTGATATTTCAAGTGGTTTTTTTTTAATTAGTCATGTAATTGAACTGGAATATTTGATAAGGGGAAGATGTTCAGTATGGTCCATTTAATTGGCTGTTAATATTGTATACAAACATTCTTTTCAATGTTATTTTTATTGAGAGACTTGTAAATATTTTTGAGAAATGACTATTTGTTGATGTAAAGTTCTCTTACATCATCCAAATTTCCAGGAAGCTAGAACATTTCATAAGTTTTTTCTTTCAGCCCAACTCACCTCACATGGTTGTTATTGTTGTTGGGAAAATAGGAGGAAGAAGGTGTATTTGGATATGTTTACTGCCTTGAGTTATTTGTAAAAATAATAAAGGTGAGATATAAACAAAGATAAAGTAAAACCTAGTATTTCAATTTTAGCATGATCAGAGAACGGTGCTATTAAATGAATGATTTGCATGGAAGTATCTCAAAGTAGTAAAATCCATTGCTGGTTGGATTCTATACAGAGTTTCTTCCACTTAAACTACTTTCTTGGCCAATAGGAGACATCCAGCCTTCTTACTTCAGACAACTAGGAGTGGAGCAGTGAAATTAATACATTCATTTTTGGCTCTTATAATAGATAGAGGAGCAGGGCAAAAATGTAGAATTTTGCTTGGCAGAATGAGTAGAAGAACTTCCAAATGTGACTCATGTGACATGTGATTAAGTCAGTAAAGTCACCACCAAATAAAAATAATTAAATCTGGAGATTTGCATTAACTAATTAGTATAACCACTGGTTTTGAGCACAAGCTTTTTTAAAGCAAGGCTGAGTCTTCTAAACAAGTTTCTATTATAGACATAGCTCTTAACATTACAACTGTACCTGAAATGTTGGTGGTTCTCATTTGTTTCACTTCTACTTCCCCACAGCCAGCAGGAAAGGTTGGGATACACCCAGCTCAACTGCAGCAATGAAGAATCTGAAGCAGCAAATACATGCCCTGATGCCAGCAATACTCTCAGCACTGATGCAGATGGCAATGCCATGCTTAGTGAGGTGAGAGATCAATTCTCATATCTACTTTAACAATCTACTAGTCCATATGCATGCAAAACATTCCATAGTCAACTTTATTCTTTTTACCATGCTTTCTCTAAATCAACAAATGTACAATGAACTTTTTTCCATTCATACATTTTTCAGTGACCGAAAGGGCAGAGTCTGCACATTCTCTCCTAGTACAGAACTATATAGCACTTCCCAAAATTTGCTTATTGTCTCCTTCTGGAAACCTTCTAGTCAGAATTCTGCCAAAATAACTTTTGCAGGCAGAGTTAACAAACCAGACCCTGGTAAATATTGCATTCACTCTTAAAAACATCCTCTTCAGAAGAATAATAACATTATTCTAATTGTTAGATCCTGATGCAGTCTTCACACAAACTTTAAACAACTTGTACATCCACCTAACAAGCAGAAGACCAGTATTTTAATAGTCCTTCATATACCTGCAACCTCACTATTTTTCAACATTCTCGCCTTATGAAATACAAGTACATGAATAAATCTGATTCTTGGTAGGGACTTTTTAGTGACATGCTAATTCTTATTTAGGACCAGGAAATGACTAGACTGCTCAGCAACATTTTAGAATCTGAAAAAGAAAACTCGCTGCCCATTGCAAGTCTGAAGAAAAAGGTACAATCTGAAAACTTGCACTCTGATAGGCACAGATGGGCCGAGGCAACATCCTGTAGAAGAACAGTGTCCTGGAGTTGTTTAAAACCAGGTATGTTTTCTTATCACCAACAACTTTCTGTTTGACCTTATTTTTAGGAAATGCTTAACTCCTGTCCTAGTGCTCCACAACGGAAAACAAATCTGCATTCAAATAAAAAATGTTTTTAATTTATTTTTTAAGTAGAATAAAAATTATTTTCTCTCTCAACTCATTCACACAGTTAATTTTGCTCCATCATTTATATCAATCCTCTCGAATATTATGCCTTCCAGATGTATAGGTCTTCAATTCACATAACTTTCTGTTACACTGGATTTCAAATGGTATTCAGGAAATATTGTATGGTCATTTGGAAAAGCCCTATCTAGGTTTCAAAGAACTTGGCGATTTTAGTCGGGTTAGAGGTGGTTGAAGGGCAAAAGGAAATAATACTTTTTAAAATAGTTTTTATTAAAGGATTTTATATACAAGTACTTTTTAAAGAAAAAAATATAAGAAAAAAAATTTAAAAAAGAAAAGAGAAGAGAACAGAAAACATGGAAAATGCTTCTGATCATCCTCTTGGCAGTCATACATACAATTCTAATCAAACTTCTCTGTAGAATTACACCATAATCCTCTTCTTTCTATAACCCTATGATGCTATGTTGGCCTCTTTCCATCTGTCAGGAATCTTTCCATTCTGTAGAATAATATTCATTATTTGTTGTAAATGTTATAAACATTCATCCTCAAAACATTTATAATAAGAGGCCAGCAGACCATTTGGGCCAACTGCCTTTCTTGTTTTACTGTGTTTTTCTTGCTCTTTCATATAGAGTAGAACAATGCTGGAGAAATAATTCTGCATATTTGCATTATCTGTTATTGCAGTATTTCCTTCTTGTAACTTTAATATTACTTGATTTTTATTTTCACAACATATGCTGGCCATTTTGCATAATTCATCTTTAGTTCCATCTCTCTCACTGTCAACATAGACAACCACCTCTGTAGAAGCTTAATTTGGTGAGTAATAGTTATCTTCTCTGGGAAGTTTTCATGTTTTGCTCTCTCTGTCTTTAACATTTTAGTCCTAATTAGCTCTCCATAGTTACAGTCACACAATCGGACTCACATTACTTATCTTCTTATTTTGTAAAATCCATCAAGTATCTAATTTCTTTAATAAATAATATTCCCCTAAAGTTTCAGTCTAGTTGTGAAGTTAATTTTACTATTTTTAAAGAGACGTCAAACACAATTCTTCTGTTTCTAAAATTATTGTGCCCTTTATCTGTTAAAAATTTAAATTACAATCTTGTTGTTTGCTTTTACATCAAAATTGGTTTTTTTCTCTCTTAATTCCAAAAAGAAGGCTTAATTCCAAAAAGACACTGAGTGTCTTTATTCTTTCTTGTTGCTTAGAAAATCTTTCTTAAGACATAAAATTAATTGTATCAGATTTTTTTTTTAAAGTGAGGCTTTGGCTAGTCAAGTGTCCATAAAGGGCTGCACAGTATTTTTGAGTGGTAATCCCTCTACTTCCAAGCCACTCAACCTATGATTGATCGCAAGAAGGTTAATTCCTGAGGTCTCCTCCTCTACTGTAGAACACAAGTGGATGATGTCTTGGTCTCTTCTCTGGGGAAAATTTTATTGATCAGAACTAGCAATCTTTGCCGCGGTCTTGTCTCCACTCATAGCAATGTCTAACCCATTATAGATCCTCACCCAGAAGCTGCAAAAGAAAGTAATATTAAGAAGCAGATTAAAAATTTGAAATAACCTCCCAGAGAAGGCAGAAAAAAACCAAGAAAATGTAGGAGGAAGAGAAAATTAACCAGTATTAGTCACGAAAGTCTTTTCCTTTGACCAGTGAAAGCCCAGCCCTGTCTTCATTGGATATCTAAATAGCCTTTGTATTACTACATACTAATATTTATTTATTCAGTAATAGTTTCATACACTGTGTGAACAAGTTTGTGCCAGGGGCTTATAAATACTTCTTCCCTCCCTTCTTTGAAAACTGGCATTCTCCAGATCATATCTCAGAGCTAGAAACTGAAATCTATTCATGGAATGGCCTCATGAAGAAATGGAATGCACATTGCTTTAGTTCAAGTTCAATTTCAATTTCAGTTCATGTTCAATTACAAATCTTCTTTGTAAAGATTATCTGTTTTTTCATCTTACTCTCCTCGTTGATGATGAAGACTTATTTTGTCCTGAGTGCTGGTGGAAAAGCTGCAACCGCAACCAGTCAAAACCATATTTATCCTCATCTACTCACAGTTCCTTTCAACCACCTTTAAATTATTAGATGGAGATTGAGGGTTTTCCTTTTTGCTCACCACGTAAATGCCAAAGGGTTGTTTTTAAACTCCCTAGCCTCATAAGTATTTTTAAATTAAGCTTTCTATTGGCCAGAAGGGTCTGCTATGTCAATTTGGCCATCACCAAGCATAATTGATAATGAAAGAGACTTCACCAAACTGGCATCACTTACATACTTGGATTGTAACTCATGTTTTCACTAGCCAGCATAGCCAAGGGGCAGGCAGGCTGAGTCTTAGAAACTGGTAGTTCAACATGTCCGGAGGACATTTGGTCTAGAAATGTCTAAGAAGATTCTGATAAAGAATAAGCCAGAATGCTTTTTGTTCGTGCTTTGGGGGGTCTGTGTTTCCCAATTCTGTATTAAAAGCAACTCTGTTCACAGATGTTTTGAATTGTATTCTCCCTAGGAATGTGCACCTTTTTCGAACAATTTGTCATTATGACATTTTTTCTTCCTTCCAGAATCCAGGGCTATGAGCCAGGACTGTGGGGACAGCAGGAGGAAGCATCAAGCTGAGAGTGGCTATTTCTCTTTGGAGTGTTGTAAATCAGAGTCAAATTGGATCTCTTCTACTTCCTGTCCAAATCACAGCATGTTGCCTACTCCTAGCAATGCCACAGGAGCCTCCCTCAGCTTGGCAGATTCTGAGCTGAACTTTCACAAGAGTGGCAGCAGTGAGGGCCGATGTGGGCTGATAAAGCAGAACTATACAATCTTGGCTGACTTGCCCAAGGCAAAACGGCTCCATCGCCATGAGGCTTTTGAAAAAGAGCACAGCCGTGCTCGTAGCCCAGGCCGAGCAGAGGTGGAACGGATTTTTGGGCAGGAACGCAGGTAAAAAATGCTGTTGCATCCCAAACTGCATCCTCTTTCAGCCACAAGCATGGGAACTAGATAAGTCTTTGTGCAAACAATATTACTGCAAAGATTCATCTGTGACAATATGGAGAACATTCCTTTTGGTCCCATTAGAGCAGGGAATCCCCAAGCCTTGGGCTGCAGCCAGGGGTGGGATTCAATTTTTTTAACAACCAGTTCTGTGGGCATGGCTTAGTTGGTGGGCATGGCTTGGTGGTCATGTGACTGGCTGGGCGTGGCCAACTCAACATCACTCACATCGAGGCACGCATCCCCTCACCTGGCCTCTCATGACTGTGGGGATGCTGCAACAGTTAAAAATGGTCATAAGTCAATTTTTTTCAGTGCCATTGAAACTTTGAATGGTCATTCCACATAAGCAAAGTCCCAGCAAAGAAGGGGAAAAAAACTCCAGAGAAGTTCCTGAGACAGGAAGTCTAGTCCTGCCAAGAATGTAATAAGAGTTAACAGAGAGGCAGTTTCTATAAGCAACACCAGAATGTTTCCTTCCTGCCTTCCTTACAGGATTAGGCCAGTAATTTCTTCTAACAACCGGTTCTCCAAACTGCTTAGAATGTTAACAACCGGTTCTAGTGAATAGGTGCGAACTGGTAGAATCCCCAAGCCCTAGGCTGCAGCTCATTCAGAACCAGGCTACGGAAGCAGTGGGCAAGTACACACATAGCTCCTCTTGTGCATGCAGCAGGCAACCGAGCATGCATGCACAGCTCCCCTTGTTTGAGTGGGGATGGGACACACATGCCTGTCGCTTGTGCAAGTGGAGCTGCACGCACTCACCTACCACTTAAACCCATGCCCTCTCCTAACTGTAGTGACTCGCTTGACAGTCATCATAATAGTCATAAAATTGACTCTACTCCAGTGGTGGTATTCGACCTGTCTTACCTGGTTCTGCCGGTAGGAGCGATGAGCAGCAAAGACCGAATCAGTTCTCTCCGCTGCTCTAATGGCTCTGCTGTTGGGCCCACCCGCCCGCCAAGGCTCTCATACTCACCTTTATCTGCTGAATTTGAAACACAGCTGCTTTGCGCGGCACAGAAGAGTGCCACGTGGCAGCTGCTGAAGCAACCGGGATCATGCAGGCTTGCAGGAGGCGAGTTGGAATAGCTCTGTGCCTGCGCAAAGTACACGTTTGGTGCATGCGTGCATGCAAAGTATGTGCATGCGCGCAAAGCCACGCCCACCGAACTGGTGGCAACAATATTTGAATCCCACCACTGGTCTACTCATGTGGTGACTTGACTTCCAACCAAAATTCTGGGCTCAGTTGTGGTCACAAGTCAAGGACTGCCTGCATTACATAGCTATTATATCAACATACACTTGACTTTGGGAGAATGGATTTTATGATCAAACATGGCTCAAGGCTACCAGACAGGGAAAAGTTTTTATAGGTATTAGAAATAATATTAAAAGCATATCCTGGAGTGTAAATGTTCATATTAACCTTTGATTTGAATGTGGAGATCCTTTGCAGGTTATTTCAATTGTTTCTGAAGATTGTCCCTTTATTTTTGGTTGTTAGGAAGTCAGAGACCCTGGAAGTCTTCCAGGCGCTGGAAGAGGGCCTCCTGGAACGTTTGGACAGCAAGTCCTTGAAGCTGGCCAAGGAAGGGCGATTAGTCAGAAGGCGGTCGAGCCCCACCCTGTGCCGAGAAGTGAGTGGCTGGTCCACAGACAAAATTTCAGTTCCATTTAGCAGCTGGATATTGAAAGGGGAAAGAAAAAATATTTTCAGTGTTGCATTCTTTAATTTGTCTTGCTTTCTGTGGTGGTCAACCTCAAAGAATGAAACTCTTGCTTTTTCGGCTTCGTTTTTCAACTGTGAGGTGGAATACTGAGGAACAGACCAATCCACAACAGCTGAAGATTGTACCACTTCTAAGCATATAAGAAGAGTTGTTATCTTGAAAACACTGTGGTGACAAACTCTTCCTGGTTGCACAAAGTTCACCATGATACAAGGGAGAAGCAAACCAATTTAACCCTCCCTTTGATGTGCTAGTTTTGCAAGGATATCAGATTGTCCCTTATAAACATCTTTGCATTGTGGTGTTGGGAAAAAATTGCTTTGCCATTTTATTTGTCAAAGGATGACAGAAGACTTTTTCATGTGTGGGCATGGCAACTAAAAATAGTTGAAACCTATATTTTAATTTCCTCAACTGCTAGTGGTGCCTGCCAGTGGCGAAGTCTCAGGGCATGTCTATACTTGTAATAATAGATATGAACATAGATCTGAAAAATAGCCACTATGTATGAACCAACACAATATAGGGATCTACTTTATCTTTACAAAATAATCTTTTGTTGTTTGTGTTAAATATATTGATAGTAATTGATGGGGGCAGCAAGGGCATGGGAGGGTCAGAGGTCAGCTCAGAATAACCTGCTTGACCAGTTAATCTGATACTGATTTTTTGATTGCACTATGTGAACTTTTCTGGACTGTTCAGAATGTTCCATATATTTTGAAAATTCCTTACTAGTGCAGAATTTAGCCTTTTCAGTATTTCGGATTTAGAATTTTTTTAGAACTACTTGCAATATCCATAGAACATACTGTGGTTTTTAGCATCCTGGACTAGAAAGCAGGCTTGTAAGCATGTTGAAAATGTCAAAGAAAATCTCAGAAGATTTAGAAAAGTATCCAATGAGTAATCATTGATTTTCCTAACTCCGCCAAATTAATGTTTTAACCAGCACTACATTATTGGTTTCCGGACGTGCTGACATTGTAATCCCCAGAATTCCTAACCAGTATGCTTGGAGAATTATGGGAATTGCAATTCCAACCAATCTTGAAGATGTTAGATTGCAAAAGACTGGTCTTGAGCTATTGAGCTTTAGAGTAGAATGTTTTTCTGCATTATATAACACCCATCTGCTTAAATCTTAGAACTCCACTATCTCTTTTTGTAGTACCTGAAAAATAGTTGACTGCTAGTTGCTTATCTCCAAATCCCAACACTTCCAATCACAGGCATCAATGATATTTGTAGTTCTGTACAATATCTAGAGAACCTTCAATTTCATGTTCTAAAAGAAATGGCAGCACTTCTTTTGGAACATAGAATATTCGTATCTTATAAAAATATTGCTTTAATTAAATATGTCTGCTTGGGACTATAAGGCAATGGAGGATACATAGAAGGCTTAATTCAGCAAAGCATCTTGGTATATTCAAGCAGGTTTGGTTGAATAAGGATGGCTTTACTATCACATTAAGTGGAATGAAGCAGTTATTTCAGCCCCTGCTAATGAGAACAAGTTTTATAGGGTTTGTGTTTTATTTAATAAATTACGTTGCCTTGTATTGAGTATTCAACAGTGAGAGATATGTTTTACTACTGAAGAATAAAAAGGAATATGAGGAAACTAGGCACTGTAGGAAATTGAATTTTTCAAGTTATAAATTTCAGCATGAGAAATGTTTTTCTAATGGATTTCTAATTTCCAAGGTAATTCATTAAGTTTAACTGTTTGCAATAGGTACATTGATGAGACTTGCATAATTTGTTCTCCTCCCTTCTCTGCTACAGGTGAAGAAAAGATTTCCATGGGAGCCAGAACAGCCCAGAAAAAGAGAATCTCTTTGCATAGGAAGAGCAGAACAGCAACTCAAGATAAGTAGCCAGAGCCATGGTGAATTCTTGCACTTAAAGAACCCAAATCAGCAATCACAGAGAGAAATTCAAAGTAGAGGGATGCCTCTGTACTCAACAACTTCAACCTCTCAGAAGATGGAGAGACAAGGAAAGAAATTGGAGGAGCTTGTGTCCTGTTTGACTTCCAGTGCAGAGAGGGCTGCCCTTTGTCCTATGAGTCATGGGAGGCAAGTGGATAATGATAAAAAGAGGCAAGCAGAGATCTCGCATCACAAGAGCCCTGGAAAGAATGACACAGATGCTAAATGGAAAAGTATCTTGCATACTGCTAACCCTTCAAAGACTTTGGACAAGAATCAAGCAAGGCTCACAAGGCAATTAGATAGGTATAAAGAAAGTGACCGGAAGGCACGAGGAAAACCTTTGCTCCTTGTAGGTACAGTTGACCAGCCAAGAAAGAACATAAGAGACTCCCAAGATGTTATTTGTGCTGCTGGCTCAAGAAGTGGAATAGCAGCTAGAAGGAAAGAGGGGCAGCCATTGGTTTGTTCAAGGCTTGGGCATGATCAGTGTGGAGCCCAAGAAGTGAAAAAGTATTCTTTTAATCCTAGGAAAGAAATGGAAATCAGTTTGAAATGTCCTAGTGCAGCTGTGAATAGCTCTAGTCCTGGAATATCTGCTAGTAGAAGCAAAAGAGATATCAGAAACTCTTGTGGTCCAGGGAGATGCAAGGAAGACAACTGGAACAACTTGAGAGAGCTCAGACATTGTCCAAGTCCTGGGAGTTTGATGGAAAGTACCCAAATATGCTTTGAGCAGGCAAGATGCTGTGCTGCTTCACAGCAGCGCCAAGAGAATAACTGGAAAAGTCGAAGAGAAGCCAGGAGTTTAAGGGCCAGTGCCAGTCATGATGGGCTGAGCAAAGGAGACCATTCAATTGCTTTCACTCCTAAGAAAGAGAATGACTTGGAGGGTTGTTGCACATCCTTTAGCTCCACAGACCCTGCAGTTTTTGGACAGAAAGGGTTGGTCCAAGAAGCTCTTGCACACTCCATCAAACCAGAGATTGTCCCAAGAATCCAAGAAAGCTCCCAGAGCCATGTACATCCAATGCCATCCTTGGAAAAAGAGTGGGTAAATCAGGGGGAGTGCTTTCATTCTGCCAAGCCAGGGCAGCAACAGTTGGAGGATAACAGGAAAAACCAAGGAACTCCAGTAAAATGGGCAGAGGATAAATGGATAAACTGGCAGAGGTGTCCCAGTCCCTCAACAGTAGAGAAGCATCTGGGAAATAATAAGGAAAGAATGGTAAGGAAGAGATTAAAAACACTGCCTGAAATTGTTTTCATGTTGTTCCATATTTTCTTTTTGTTTCTGTCTTCTGCCTGGTCCTCAAAATGCAGGGTGGATAATCAGGCACGCTTCAGAGAAGAATCCTGTTTTCTGTCTCCTGAAGCAACATTGATATGTCTCATTTTTAAGTATGTATGTGCAGTGTGTGTCCCTGTAAAATATGTCATTGGCACTATTGTATGAGTTAAGGAGTGGAATTATATGAAAATAGAAAAATGCAGCTATTACATCTTTGTGGATGTGTGGTTTCATGGCTCTAATGTCCGTTTTCAGGATTTTAAAAACCAAGGCTTATTTAACTAGACCACCAACGTCCACCAACGGTTGCTGCATGTGCAGTATTGATATAGAGGAAGGCTTACTCATTCAGCAGAGCAAATCTGAACTGTTGAAAAGTTATTAGAAAAGGGCTATTGTAAGCAATCAGAACTACATAGAATATAAAAGTTTTCAGTGTGATATAAAATAACATTTGTATTGATATTGTGTAAAGCACTAAAATAGCTTAGAATTGCTGTTTTATAAAGACATATAACTATGATTATTTAATTTAAAAATCCTTGACAAAGTCATGCATTGGCTTCTGAACAGAAGTAATTTTTGCTTTTTGAGGCTTTTTCAAATTATCCCATTAATGGAGGAAATGGAGATTTTTCAAAAATATTTTTTTCTGCACTTTCCTTTGTAGAAGCAGCAAGGCGAAGGGCATATTGCAGCAAGTGCTTGTTCCTCTAGAAGTCAAATCCTTTATGTGGACTCCAGTAAGAAACATAAGGTATAGTACAACTCTATATCCTTTGGCTCAAGTAGATGCAACTTGATGTCCTTTTAAGTTTTGGATTTCTTCAGTTCCAGTCAACATGGTCAAAAGGGAAGGAACTATTAGGAAATGAAGTCCTGAATATCTGCATGGCCACAGGTTGTCTACTCTTCATTTAGCTGTTCAGCATTGCCTACTATTGTCACTTCAAAAAAGCCTTATACTTTGCTTTGGAAAGAATAATTAACAATTCTTCTGGACATACTTGGCATGAATTTAGCATTTTCAGGTGCCTATTAATATATCCTGGACAAATACTGTAATTATAAGAATCTGAAAAGCAGATTTGTGTGTTCTCATAGGAATACAGGCAACTGCCTTATATCTGATCAGTCTGCTGATCTGTTTAGTTAAATACAGTATTATTCTGATGAGAATTGCTCTTCAGAGGAGTTTCCCATCTTTCTCCACTAGATGCTTTTTGCAGGAGGTGTCAATGGCTGTGTGCCTTATTACTTTTAAAGCTGGTACTCTGTCCCTGTGTAACTCTTCCTCTTCTTAGGAGGCTGGAGGTACTGAGATCAGCCAAGCCTGACTGATCTCAGAAACCAAGCAGAGTTAGAAACCACTAAGAAATAGTACCACCAGAAGTAAACTAGCTAGCTTAAAAAGTCTGTAAAAATGCAATGCCATTTCTGGATTCTGATCAAGAAAATATGGAAGTAGCTATGAAATCATCAGGAGTTGAAGCTTGACATGAAAAAGACTTATTATATCTCACGTGGGAAATACACTACTGATATAAGCCCACAGAAAATTTCAATGTTTTCAAATAAATGGTCATAGACTGCAAGTAAATGAAATGCACAGAACTAAAAAATTCTAGATCATCCTTTAAGGTTAAAGAATACTAGTCCACTAATATTTGGATGTAAGACTGAGAATAGTTTCTCACCCCCACCCCCCACCCCGCTATTTGGGCTGAGTTTATGGGTCCAGGAACAGTGCAGTATTGAATCTGAACTTGGAAAAGCTGATTTAAAAAGTATGCTGGCATGTAGACAACATTGGGGACTATTATTTATTGTTCAGGTGGAGATGGCTGGCCAGCTGGCCTCTTCTGTAAACATTGCATCAATGCCTTCCCCTCCCTCCAAAACCCCTTTAGAGCAAGCCTCTGCTCAAATTGCAGCTGCAAGTGGATGATATGAATCTGCCTTCATGCTTTAGGCCAGTTTAGCACCTGTATATCTGCTCTTCCAGACACTGCCTCTACTGTTAAGCATGTTACACCCTTAAGGGAGGCAGCAGCAAAGTAAATAGCCTGAAAGAACCATTAATCCCTATTTAGAAGTGATGACACTGAAATGACCTAAAGCTACACGCAAATATTTCTGGAGTGGGAAGAGTTTATATTCTATAATACAAGACAGATACATATTGGAGGAGAGTTTGCAAATATACAATCTTAATTTTTTAAAAGACAAAATTTATTATCCAATTATTATTTTTTTGCTGTAAAAATATGCCTGTTTATATTTTTACAGATACCAAGTATTAAGATTTTTTTACATCTAAGTATTCCAAATTGCATGATTTCTGAGACAGGAGGGAGTGGAGGGAGGGATTGGTATAGCTGGGAGAGAGCTGCCCTGGATGTCATGCTCCATGGCTATCCAAGAAAACTCTTGGTTTTTCAGGTTCCACTGGCATTTTTTAATAAATAGTACATACTTACAAATGAGTTGGGCAATATAAAGTAGTTGGCTCATTTCTTTTGTTCATAAAGCAATTCACCCCTATGTTATTGCATTTCAATCTGAAAGTTCAAAATGAAGAATTTGTATTTTGTGAATAGAAAATGTTAAAGTACCTTTGCCAATAATTTATGTTTCTTCTAGGAAACAAATGGTCTTGTATTAGACAACCTATAAATACCCAACAGCAAAAGCTGGCAATTTCTTAAGTACAGCCATGTAATTTTAACTGGCAATTTCTTAAGTTCAGCCATGTAATTTTAACTGGCAATTTCTTAAGTACAGCCATGTAATTTTAACTGAAGATGGAAGCAATTTAGTTATTTGCTACAACAGATGTAATATTGAGCAAGGTTGACAGGTGGGAGACAGAGCAGCTGCTTAGCACCCTGTTTAGGAGATGGTGTGCTGGATGGTGTGTTTTCTCTATGGCTATCATTGACATAGTGTTCTCTTCCCATCATCCTGCATTTTTCCTTGCTAGCAAGTAAACCTTCTCATCAAAGAATTTGTTTTTTTCCCTGATGGGCATCAATAGATTTTCTCAAACAAAACAGCCGGGCTGTATAGTAAGCAAGTACTTTTGTTTCCAGTTGTGCATGCTTGAAAATGCTTGATTTTTTTCCTTACTTTATATATTGAAGAGAGTTTTAGGTTACAAAGTCAGTTGACTTCCCGGAAAGCAGAGTTAGGGCCTATTGTGTCCTGGTTGAATGAAGCATTGATGGTAATGCTACATATTTCTTAGGGCTTTTCCAGAGATCATGTCATTACAAGTTCAGCTAGTGCTAGTAAAATGTGAAGTGTGCATTTTCTGAAGCAGTAACCTTTTCACTTGCTGCCTGACAGAACTCCATTTAAGAAAAAACAATGAACAGTACAGGTAATTATCAACTTACAACAGTTCATTTAGTGACTGTTCAAAGTTACAATGGCACTGAAAAAAATGACTTATGGCCATTTTTCACAGTTCATGCTATTGCAGCATTCACATGTTCAGGGGTGGGATTCTACCAGTTCGCACCTATTCACTAGAACCTGTTGTTAACATTCTAAGCAGTTCAGAGAACTGATTGTTAGAAGAAATTACTGGCCTAATCCTGTAAGGAAGGCAGGAAGGAAACATTCTGGTGTTGCTTATAGAAACTGCCTCTCCGTTAACCATTGTTACATTCTTGGCAGGGCTGGACTTCCTGTCTCAGGAGTTTCTTTTCCTCCTTTGCTGGTACTTTGCTTGTGGAGTGACCATTCAAAGTTACAATGGCACTGAAAAAAGTGACTTATGACTGTTTTTCACACTTACGACTGTTGCAACATCCCCACAGTCATGAGATGTCAGAGGAGAGGTGTGCCTCAATGTGAGCGATATTGAGGTGGCCACACTCAACCAATAACATGACCAAGCCATGTCCACCCAGTCACATGACCACCAAGCCACATCCACCAACTAAGCCCACACAATTGGTGGTTAAAAAATTTGAATCCCATCCCTGGAGCTGGGAATTATGAAAGTAAAAGAAATGAAATGCAATCAGATTGTTTTTAAAAGGTTGACACTTAAAACTGTTTTTGGTCTTGAAGCTGTCATTCCCAGTTTTGATTTAGGAAATGTAATTGGCACAATGCTTGCTCTAATTGGGTTTCCTTCATTTAAAGTATTAGTGTTCTTCATACCTCTTGGATTGCATGATAGAAATTGTGAGTAATTTTTTCTGGTTTAGGCAAAGGCAGAAATGTAGACACTCATTTTACAGCATTGCATACTTCAGAGTGTCTGATCTTGTCAGCCTGTTGTGCAGAAATAGGAGCCATAAATTCTCTCCCCCCCCCCCCCCCCC
>BHFT01021757.1:24251-40597 GCA_004320025.1 Laticauda laticaudata
CCCCCCCCCCCCCCCAAATCAACAGTAAGAGCTGAAGCTTTCAGGTTATTATTGCACTTCCCATTTGTGCAAGCCAGAATGTAGTATATGTAAACCATCATCATGAATTCCACAAAACACACTTTTAATCCTACTTCGGTTTTCCCCTCTCAGGCTTCTTTACACAATTAACACCAAATTAGGGGGAAAAAATGCCATTTTCAGAAGTCTGAAAATGTAAGAGTGTTATTTTTCTCCTTTCTTAAATTACGACCCAGACGCCCCTTTCCTTCCCAACCATTCCCAGGATTGGAGAAAGGCAGGGGAGGAATTGCGCGCGGGAATCTGGAAGGTTGGCCAAAAGGCGGACGCCCCTCACATTCTGGACGGCGAGCCTCTTCGTCGGGTTGTGATTCGGCGGCCTTCGCGCCCCAAGGCTTTCCGTAGGAAGGTAGGCTCTTTNGCCGCTTCAGTCTCTCGCGCCCGCCTCCCCCATTGGTTCCTCTTGCCTCGGGGCAGATGGGCTCCGCCCCCATCTTCGTTCTTGCTTCCTCGTTGGCTGCTTGGGGATTGTGCGTCACGAACGTTGGAATTCGATACGTCCCTATTGGCGGGGAAGAGCCTGCCAGGAAGTTTTGAGGAAAAAGGGAGAAGAAGAAGAAGAAGAAGGGAAAAAAAAAACCAAAACGTTTCTCCTGGGCGGATCGGAGAAGCGGGGCGAGTTCGGAGCAGAGCGAGCGGAAGGCGAGAAATGGCCATTGATGCCGCTGCGGTCGGCGGGGACTTTAGCGTCGCTTGGGGGGGCTGATCCCCGAAACGTCCCCGGGGAGGCTTGACAGCCGTCCGCTTTCGACGGCAACATGACGGTAAGGGCCGGTCCCGGTGGAGGATTTTGTGACCGCGCGGACTTGCCTATGGAGGGGAGGGCGTGTCCGGTCAAATGGAGCGGTCGGGCAATCCGCTCCCTTTCGGCTTCGAAGCTCAGCCTCGCGCGGTCGATGCTCGCGGGGCTTTTCCCCCCCTCGAAAGGTGGACTTGATCCCTGAGCTTCCCCCGCTTTTGAAGGCCTGCCGCCTCCGTTTGCAGACCCGAGCGCGCGCCCCGGGATGACTTGGGAAGATTTTGCGCCCGGCGGCTTTCGGGAGGGAGAACGGAGGCGAGCGATCCTTTTCCGACCCCGCTTTTGCTGACAGCGGCGGGCGCCGGCTCGCTCTTTTCCCTTCCCGCAGGGAGAGGGGAAAAAATAAAAAATAAAACATGGGCAGAACAAGCAACCGGCTTCGTAAGTTTGTGAGATTGACGGGAAAGGAGCCATGCAAACTTTCTGGGCAACACAGAATTCTTGGGTCGAGAAAGGAATTCTGCAGAAGTTGATCAAAGCCTGTTGAACGCTGCTTATTCCGGCAGAAAAAAAAGTGTTCCCATGGAAGTATTGTGTTCGTGGAAGACCCATATCCGTAGAGCGGATATAACTCGGAGGAGCCGCTGCTCCTGGGTGGGAAAATGCTTCTTTGCCTGCCCCAGAACTACCCCCATCCTTCCGAGGCAGGCCTAAAAAATGGGCTTTGTGCAATCTCTTTTCTTTCACTTCTTCTCTTTCCCATTTTCATCTCCTGGGGGTGGGTGTATTGTCATCCCAGCATGGAGCAACTTTGAAATGAACATGTTGATGTGGAAAGCGGGGTTGTTGTTGTTGGTTTTTTTTGGTTAGCCAAGCAGACATATTTTCTATATCTGTTTCTTCTCCTTTATCCTGTGAATTGGACCTTATATATTGCAATATAAAGAAACAATGTGCGGTTTTTCCCGTTTCCTGAAAAAATTTCAACATGTCATTCTGCATCTTTACAGAGAAGAGTAGCATCCAACATTTCGTGGGATTTCTGAAATAGTTGGCAATAATGGTGTTTCTTATCATGCTTAAGAAAATAAGGAACTGGGAGAGGAGATTGTTCCTGAAAGGGTGATGGGCTGGGATTTGGAAAGGGATGGGGGACAGGAGGACTAATGCTGAAACAATTGAAAGCTTTGTCTCTTTTTTTTTTTTGCAAATGTGCCTTATGGACCTTTCTCCAATGCCTTAGGACCCTGGAGCAGAATTACCTAGCATGAGATTGGACAAACTGAACGCAGCAACAAGTTGGTGCCCCTGGCAAAACAAAAATCTTACCTTCCCAGGCGGATTGGCAGGAAACAGATTTGCCAGCCGATCATGGTGGCTGATGTGAGGCCTCCTCCTTGTCAAATTGTGTGAGGTGAAAGAGCCTGTTATGGAAGAGGTGAAAATAAATGGGGAATCTCAGAGCTTTTAGTTTAGTGGCCATGAAATGCCTCAGCATCGATATTTGGGGGCAGAGCAGTGATCTAGGCATATTTGTAATGTCCTGAAGTCTGTGAGAGAGGGCTGGCATAATGAGGGAGGGAGGGAGAAAGAGAGAAAGAGTGTGTGTTGATAGCATTTGGTTATTTATGCTGGCTGCATGAAGAATGAAGGCTTCAAGTGAGTTTACAACCATATTAGGGGAAAGCCATGACCCTGAGTTTTGCTTCGTGCTTCCTACTGCCTCATTAACATCCTGCAGCCCTTCCTATCCTTCCTGGAGAAACCACTCCTTTTCCTCTTCTTTTACCCTTCAGACCACCCTTCCCAGTCCTGGATCAGAATAATTACTTCGAGAGGAGGAGGAAATGGCCACGTGAAAATGATTTTCCATCTTGAGGTCTGTGTGGAGTCCCAGTTCCATTAGAATGGCATAGTTCCTGGTTAGATTTTCCTCCTTTTGGTTTTCCGTTCTCCGTTTTTTATTTTTGGGCGGAGTTGATTGTCAAGCCTTGGCTACAATGCAGCAGGGAGAGATAGTTTATTTAAAAAAAAACTTGAATAGTGTTGAATTCTATCTCACTAGAGTAGGCGATGTATATCCCTTGCTGTTGTTGACATTTCTTTCTTCCTTTTGACAGCGTCATTTTTATTGAGTTTTAGTGATTCTCACTCAGTGCTTACACAGGAACATTCTTCTGATAACTCTTGTGGGCAAAACAGTCAGGTGATCTTTCTTTACCCCTAAACAGACCTGTGCTTTGGTGGAATCTGTTGGAGACAATATGTCCTCTACAGTAAAGTCTCTGTTACAGGCATGCATTCCTCAACATTTAACCCAGAGGAATTAGTAGTTAATAAATGGCAACAACCAATAGTTTGCATAGATGTATGTAAGAATGTCACCCATAGTGGTTTCCTATAGAGATATTCAAATATAATGCTAAGTAATTTAATAAGTTAATGAGGTTTTGAGTCTCAGTCTCACTCCCAAAGCATGGCAGTTGAAGAAAGGACAGATCACTGCTTCCAGTTCTGTACCAAAGAGTTGTTGTGGATTTACACATGATAGAAATGTTTCACATTTCTGCAAGAATTTAAAGCAGCTGCATTTTTCTTGAGAATGAGTGCCAATATGCTGCAGTTATGGTGGTGGAATTAAGTGCTGGACTAGCGATAGGGAGACTAAGGTTCTTGTTCTCCCTTAGGCATAGAAGACAGCTGGGTGACCTTGGGCCAGTCTCTGTTTCGCAGCTCCCAAACAGCATCAAGTTAGCTGATTAGCCTGCTGAAGACCTAACCTCTCATTGCATCATGCTTTGATGCCTTTGCTCTGTGAAATAGGCAAGCACAGAGCATTCCAGCAGACTCCTCAACAAGTAGGACAAATGCTAAAAGAAAAGAAAAAACCTTGGAATTTGTGGCAGCTGAACTTTCGTGAAATAAACACAAAACTCTGCATAGCAATGCTTGATCCTCGTGTTGAAACAAAGCCTTTGAGTTTCATCCAAAGAGGCAATGATCTGTGATAGCTTACAAACAAGGATTAGTTTGAAGTTTTTGATTTTAAGCTGTGGATGACTGCTTGTTGATGCAATACCAACTCTGCTAAACTATAATATATCTTACTTGTTTTTGATGTAGGTTGTAAAAAACTAGCCATTACAGTTTGTGAAACATAGTTTGATTTATGTTCCATCTTTCTACCCCAACAATATTCAAACCAGCTATCATTTTTTAACAATTCCAAAAAAATCAAAATAAGAATCACCATTAATATTAACATGAAAAACTAGTAAAAGATATGCCTACATAAATTTTTAACATCAGTGTTTCTCAACTCTGGCAGCTTTAATGTGTGGATTTCCAACTCCCAGAATTCCCCAGCCAGACTGCAAACCTCTAATAGCAAGGGCATCTTTAGAAGGAACTCTTCTATCTATTTTAACAAATTCATACAAGGAAAAGTAATTCCTGATATAAGCAGAACCATATATATTTCGATTTTATACTACAGTAGTTATACTGTAGTTGCTAGACACTTTTTAAGAGTAGCCCACATACAATAAGTTGCAATAGTCAGGTGTAATCAGCATAGTCATTTTCATTAAATTCTGTTAATGTAGAATAATTATTAGTTCATTGGCACTGTCCACAATTGTGCAAATATAGTTGATATAGTTGCCCTCTTTAAATTCAGTAAATCTGAGGATTAAGGAACATTCAACAAACTATGGAACTTCTCTTTATGGAAGAGTACAAACCTGTACAAAACAGTCACTGAGTTGAGTTACCTACCCTGTTTCTCCAACAATATGGCCTCCCCCAATAAGAAGTCCCAGCATGTTTTATAGGCATGAAATGAAATTAAGCCCCTCCCCCCAAACTAAGGCCTATATTAAAACATGCGAAATGGTGGGGGGGGCTTGCCGTTAGGGAGCACTTTTGTTGCACACCCGGATATGGTGCTGCCTGCGTTGACCCCGATACGAAGTGCCCCACCAATGCTGAGGTCAACATCCAAGCTGTTGCTGTCCACCCAAAGATGCAAGGGGGGAGAATTAATGGCCTAGCCATTTTTTCGGGGCTTAAAAGAAAATAAGACCCATCCTTATTATATGAGAAACACGGTATTTATCAGTAACACATTAATATTACATAGGTTTCACCTTGTTCTTCATCCAATCCGTTATCAGACTTAAGCAAGACTCAAAGGTATCTAAAATATCTGAATGCTAATAAACACCCAAACTGGGTTCATCAGTCTGGATAACACTCAGCTAGTGTGTTCCCCTGCAATTTTATGTAGATGTTACACTGCAGGGAGAATACAAGGGAATTTATGGGAAACTTTAGATCAAAACTTTAATATTAAATAGAAGTTCCTAACTGCCATGTTATCGGGTGTTGCTTTATATGAAAGGCTGGAATGACAGTAAACGCTGGCCTATAAGAGCCAGTTCCATCAGATAATCTAGAAGGGTGTCTTGTTGATACTTCTGAAAGCAACTGTGATGTCCAAAAGCTCCAGCAGAACTGCATGTACCACGTTCCAGTTTCACTGCAGATCATCACCAAATTGGCCAAAAACTGTAATTGAAATGTGTCTAGAACATCAACCATATGTTTGGATTCCTTTTCCCAGAAATTGAATTTTTAAGAGTGATACAATTGTACAGACAACTTTTTACTTACCCTTCTTTGGCTGGAAGGGGATATTCCCCTGAACTGAATATTTTCCTCAAGTATGGGCCCATTAAGTAACTATAGTTTTTATCTCTGCAGACATCTTGTTTGCATGTTCAAGATCTACAAATATTCTAAAATAATAAAGTAGTCAAAATACATCCTTTCAACTTTATCCACGAAAAATAAGGCAAATGAGTCAATGATGGCTCAGTTATTGCCAACTCTTGGCCTAGTATGATATAATTTTAAAACTTGGCATGTATAAGAATTGGGAGTTCTGATTACTGTGAACTTGGAAATACAAGAGTTTGAGGCTATTTATTTTTTTATTGGAAAACTCATGCTTTAGCATTATGGCAGGAGCCCTGTCACTCAATCTATTCCTGTCTTCGCCATTAATTATTTCTACGAAAACAATGTAGGCATTAGAGTTGGTCAGCATTTATTTAAACTAAAAGAGTTGCATGGATATGATTTGTGCAAGTAACTTGAGTAAGGAATGATATATTTGGTGGAGAGTAGTTATACAAAAAAACTTAACCCATGGTTGGCAGAATATAATACGTGTTTGCCTGTTTGCATGATCTATTCTTAATTTCTGTACAGTTATGCTTTAAAAAGAATTAAGGCAAATTTAATGAATGATGTCTAATATATATCATTACAGTAGAATCTCTTCGGATACACTTTGTTGCTGGTCAGAAAAGATTTTCTCTAGTGTTTAGATTAGGTAGGTTTTCCTGCTGCTTCTCAAGGTGCCAACACCAAAACCTAAGTTAGAATTGAGCTGAAGATTGTTCCCTTCAGTTTTTTATTACTGGATTTGATATTTTTATCCACCTGTTGAGTCCATTTTGAGAATGGCCAAGCTATGCAGCCGAGGGATGAAGCAGCTTGCTCTTCTTATGCAGTGTCTTCCTTTCTAGCTTAGGTGGGCTAAAAGCTGTGTGAGCTTTGCCCCAACTTCATTTTCCCCCTCACAACTTCTGTCCTCCCTTTCTAGTCCAGGTGGAAAAAGGGACATTCTCCCAGCTTCATTTCTCCTGCAGCTTCTAGCCCACGTGGGCTACAAAGGGAGGCGAGAAGCTGTGAGGAGGGAAACGGAGCTGGGACAATTTTTATAGAAGTGTCAAATTCAGAAAAGTGAGCCTTTGTGTATATTCCACAGATTTGTTTATTTTGTGATGTGTAAATTGGAAGGGACAGTTTATAAGATGTTCTTACATAATACCTGTGTATGCAGGCAGTCCTTGAATTGCAACCACAGTTGGAGTAAAAAATTCATCATTAAGTGGTGCAGTCGTTAAGCAGGACACCATTTGCCTGTGACTTACCCTGCTAGCTTCCACACTGACTTTGTTTATTCGAAGCTGGCTTGGAAGATTGCAAATGGCGCCGATGCTGTCCTAAGTGCAAGCTGACTGCTAACTGCCTGTATCATGATTATTTAACCATGATAGGATACTGTGACCTTCATAAGTACAAGGACTAGGTTATTTTCAGGGCCTCATCACTTCAAGCAGTTGCTTAACAAATTGGTGTGAAGTTGAGGTATATCTAATTTGTATAAAAAAGAGAGGCAATCTAGGTGAATGGCTAATTTCTTTTAAAAAATGCTTTTATTTGATTTACATTGATTTAAACATTAATTTAATCTACATCTGAGCAGAATCGGAAATAATATATATTAACAACCTATTGGAAAAACTTATCAGGGAACATTGCTTTTTTAAAACATGTATGACAAATGTTGTGTTTCTCATACTGACAAATATCCTTTTGCAATATATATGTGTAACGTTAGTTTGGCTGGTACATCTTACAGTAATGGTAATGGTCCCAGATCTGAATTTGCAAATTGGAATGACCTTGTAATAGCAGTAAAGATGGCCATTCATGATTATAGTTTTTCAGAAAGAAAAGGAGCTTATTTTTTATGCAAATTATACTGTTTTGCATAAGGATGTTTATATCTGCAGTGAAGCGGGTAAAAAATATTTTTAACTTTGTTTTCTAATGTTAGAAGTTTATATGAAACTCCTTTATAAATACACTCAAAATCCCAAACAGTTCAAGTCAATTTAGTATTCTTTAATAATAATATCTCACATATAGAGTTTCTTCCAAGCTGAAACCACAACTAGTGTTGAAAAATATGTTAAGTGTTGCAAGAGAAAGCAAAATAACTAGCTTGTATAGATGAAGCTCTGAAGCTGGAAATTTGAATCCAGGTCAGGGGAGCCAGATACGCCAAACCTCTAAAGTTGCTTGTAGTCCTCAGGTATCCTTTTTCAACTTGCTTGATGTTCCTTAATGTTCCTGTGGGCATGACTAGGATGAAATGCTGGATAAATAGATGTATCACTTAACTGAGGGTGAAATGTTCCAAAACTTAGCCCTACTGTTTTATTGCTGCCTAAAAACCCTTATAGATATAAATCAGAAAAAGGGAACTGTGGTTTTGATTATTTAAAAAAATAAGTTAATGGGGAAAAAAGATATTTCCTTTTGTAGCCATAGAATATGAGAGAATGTTGTGCTTGTATTTGCTGCAAAGAAAATCAGACCTTTCTTCTATTTCTTTTTATCTTGTTGCACTTTTGTCTATTTTTCTCGCTTTACCTTTCTTCTCATTCATTACTTTAGTTTTTGGTTAATTTGTACATTTTTAAAAAAATCTTTCAATGAAATTTGTATGTACAGGTAATCTTCACTTAATGAGTTCTAACAGACCTTCCAAAAACTACTTATGACCCAGTCCCAGAATTCCGACAGGTATGTTATTCCCTCTTCCCCCATTGAGTCATGTGATCACATTTTGGACGCTTGGCAATCAGCTCGCATTTAGGACCATTTGCAGCATTCCGCATTCATGTGACCACAATCTTTAGTGGGGGTGGGGGTTGGCCAGTTTTCAGCATTTATTTCTGGTTTTGGACAAAAAAACCCTCACCCATTGAGTAAAACAGGTTTATTAACTGCTGCAAAAAAGGTTGTAAAATCAAGTACAGTCATGCAGTGATCCTTTTAATGACTGCCACAACTTATAACCATAATTCCAGGATCATGTATGGCCGTAATTCAAGAACTACATTTATACATATACATATTTTTTTTCTTAAGTTTTCGCGGGTACTTACATATATGCTGTTCAGCTTCGTTTGGGAATTATCCCACAAAAACTGAAACGGCTGTGAAAGTCTGACTCACAGATGAATACAAGACAGAAGCCTGATGATGGCAGATGAGATTCTGCCGAAACGTTGCTACAACTTTAAAAGCACTACAATGATGTGGGATAATACGCCGAAGGAAGCTGAAACAGCACACATGTAAGTACTCGTGAAAACTTAAAAAAAAAATACATATATATATGTGTGTGTGTGTGTGTGTGTGTGTGTGCTGTTCAGCTTCCTTCGGGTATATCCCACGTCATTGTAGTGCTTTCAAAGTTGTAGCAACGTTTCAGCAGAATCTCATCTGCCATCATCAGGCTTCTGTATGGATGTGGGTCTCACAGCTCTGCGTTTCAAATTCGAGGCTGGCCTATTCTGATTGGCTGGGAGTCTTGATCTGTGTTCACTGGACTTGGAGTTTGATTGATTGGTGTTTCTGGTTTCTTCTGTCTGTTTTGTGGCTTTGATTGGCTGGCAACACTCTGTTCCTGTGTTGGAGGCTTTCAGTGCAGCTTGGGCTTCTGTTGAAAGGACGGCTGCTTTCACACGAAGTAATTACTATGAAAATGTAATACCCGCGAAAGCTTAAAAAAAACATATATATATTATATATATCTCCATACAGAAGCCTGATGATGGCAGAGGGATTCTGCTGAAACGTTTGCTACACTTAAACAGCACTACAATGACGTGGGATAATACCCGAAGGAAGCTGAACAGCACAACATGTAAAATACCCGCCGAAAGCTTTAAAAAAAAACAACAAATATATATATATATATATATATATATATATATATATATATATATATATATATATATATATATATATACTATACATACATACATACATACATATACATACATACATACATAATATATAATATATGGATCTTTGGTTATTCGGGTTTTCTCCCGCGTAGAATTGGGAGATACTTCCAATTGCTACGCGGGAGAAAACCCGAATAACCAAGATCCACATACAAATACTCGCGAAAACCTCAGGAAACATTATAATATCTATCCCTCTCTCTCTCTCCCTTCTCCTCTCTCTCTTCTCTCTCTCTCTCGCTCGTCTCTCTCTCTCTCTCTCTGATATATATATATATATATATATATATATATATATATATATATATATATATATATATATATATATATAAAAATATAAATAAAATTCAACCCCAACCATTTCATCGTTCTCACTTCCCCTTCAAATCTTATGTGTGACCTTTGTTCACCCATAGATTGTACACTGCTAAAGTAATTCAGTGCTACTCTAAATAAATTTTTAAATCTTGGTTAGGCCTTTTGTATATGTTTTTAGCTTGGTATGACGGTCCCAACACATTGTTAGAAAGGTGCCTGNTGTACACTGCTAAAGTAATTCAGTGCTACTCTAAATAAATTTTTAAATCTTGGTTAGGCCTTTTGTATATGTTTTTAGCTTGGTATGACGGTCCCAACACATTGTTAGAAAGGTGCCTGGCAGAGAAAGCCAGAAGTTGCTGTTGTTAAGGGGGAGAATACAGTGCCATGTTTGGCTTTCTCTACTGCTGTGTCCAGAAGGTTTCTCATTCTCTGTCATCCAACCTTTTTATTAAAGGGCTTGTTTGCTTGCTTTTTCTCTGCCCTAGTTACGAAGTCCTGTTTGCTTTTGGGTGAATACAGTATTTAATTGTGATGAGCCATTCTGATTTGATTTTGTGAAATACTTTCAACTGGGTTCTGTTATCTCATTTCTGAAAAACAGGAGGAGGTCATTGTTTTCCTGTTTCAGGTATATTGGGGATGTGGCACAGTTCACAGAGATTGTAGACAATAGCAGCCTTTTGTGTCTGATCATGAAGTTTGGTTAGAATTAGATCACTGCCGCAGATGGCTCAGTTTCATTTTAGCATAACTGCACAGTGGCCAAGAACACTTTAATGTATTCAGTGAGTAATCCCTTAATTAACTAATTCATCATTATAGACTTCCTGAACCTCCCATGAGTGGACTATATAGAGCTATGCTAGCTAACAATAGTAGGATGTCTTGTGTATCTGAAAGACTTAAGTTGAGAGGAAGGGTAGATTGCACAGCCACTGACAACATTGAAATTCAAACTCACCTCCTTTTCATCAAGTTTATATCATTATTTGGTCAGCTTTTGCTCCCAAACTTCTAGCTAACAGGGAATTAGTGTGCTAACTTTTCTCTATTTAAATTTACTAATTGGTTTTGGCAGTATATGTTTATAACTTGCATGTGAAAAAGATTATGCCTTTCCCGTCAAGGTAAGCCACTGCAAATCAAAAGTTGGAATAGAATTGGAGGGATGTCCTAATGTCCATGCTACAGATTGTTTTATATTTTCTCTTGACTTTGTGCCCAAAGTTTTGCATGGACTTTTGTGCCATTTTAATCCTCTCCACATATCTGTGAAATAACCATAGTCAAAGAAAAACCAGTCTGCTTAAAACTAGTCAAACAATTTCATTAAGCTAGCTTTTTTTTTTTATGCTTTTTTTCTTTGTGCTCCAAAGACTCCTGACTTATTTAGCCTCCTTCCCCCCCCCCCCCCCCCCCGTATGGCTTCTGTTTTTGACTTGGAGGAAACTGCTGCGAATATTATAGCTTTATTATTTAGTTTTTCTCCTTAAGAGCATGAGAGGTGGCCCCCCCCAAAACCTCTGAGACATACAAGGTATTTGTCATTCTCTCAGGATCTGTCGATTCCCTTTTTATGCAATCTTGTTATAAACTGCTAGATCTCACACTTGGTCACTGTCTGATGAGAATTCCTTCCTTGTTCTTCTTCTCTTTTGCCATTCTAAGCAATTCCTTTCCTTCTTTGGTATTTACATTCTTGGCGTACTTGCTCACTATTATCATATTCCCCATCAACTTCATTTTAGCAGGGTAAGCATTTTTTATTCTTTTTAATCTCATGCAGGATAGGCCTCTTCAGACCTGTGGGAGGATTTGTGAAATACACATGCGCATACACACACATACACATAACACACACCCACACACACATACACACACACACAAAGATGGTTTACTACTTTACTAGCAAGTTGTTTTAAGCTGAAATATAACATGATTTTATTTAATTTGCTGCTGGTTTGTTTTCTTGCANCAAAGATGGTTTACTACTTTACTAGCAAGTTGTTTTAAGCTGAAATATAACACGATTTTATTTAATTTGCTGCTGGTTTGTTTTCTTGCATGACACATCCTTTCTATTATTCTTGTTAATGTATAGAATACCTGTATATGTAGAAGGTGCCAATATCAACTATTCAATAAAATTTGTCTTACAAAAAAAGGAAATGACAACTTAGAGACATTGGCTCTATCTTTGCTTTCGTTTGCCACAATTATTCTACTTCCATTTAGTTTTTGTATTTTGCAATTTTCGCTTCTACTCTGCTNTGGCTCTATCTTTGCTTTCGTTTGCCACAATTATTCTACTTCCATTTACAAGTTTTTGTATTTTGCAATTTTCGCTTCTACTCTGCTGTCTCCAGGTACCATCAGATCCACTACCCAGACTTTTCTTTTTGGTTTCTCTTATCAATAGCTGTTACATCTGGGGTGTTATGGGGTAGGCGCTTGTCTGCTTGAATTATAGGACCCCAGAGCACTTTAGCTTCATCATTAGCTATTACTTTGCCTATTTTGTGGTTGCACCAGGTTTTTGCTTGCAGGAAAATGGTATTTATTGCAGATATTCTAATGCACCATTGTGGTGATGGAATCTGGTGCTGGTTGCAGAAGGGAGGGGCTCTTTCAGCATGCCAAGGATTCAAAGCTAATTCGTCTTTTGGCTTCTTGAGAAAGAGCCTCTCCCTCCCCCAAACCATTACAAACTAGTTTGTCATGCCATTTGTAGTCAGTCTTTTTGCAGCAGCTAACTAGGCGCCCACCATTTCTCCCACTTCTTTGTAGAAACAGCATTTTCTCTCTCTCGCTGTCTTCTCAATTGTTGTATGGACTAGTTCTTCAGGCTTGGTCTTGTGCAGTTAGAATTAGCCCCTCGTATAATAATGGGGCCATTAGAATCAGGGCCATCTGGGTTTTGTGAGGACCATTGTTTCAGAGGGCAGATGCTGCTGCAAAGAGAAGGCAGACTTCCAGGATCAGGGGTCTCCAACCTTGGCCACTTTAAGACTTGTGGACTTCAACTCCCAGAATTCCTCAGCCAGTTTTGCTAGTTGAGGAATTCTGGGTGTTGAAGTCCTCAAGTCTTAAAGTGGCCAAGGTTGGAGACCCCTGCATTAGATAACATTGTTTACTCAAAGGAACCCAGGGAACACCCAACTCTGAAGGATCAAATTGGTTGGGCAGNAACATTGTTTACTCAAAGGAACCCAGGGTACACCCAACTCCGAAGGATCAAATTGGTTGGGCAGATGCTGTTGGAGACAGATGGTATCATTTGTAAAAATGGGTGTGACTCACTTAATAATGCCATTGCTTAACATTGCTTCTTTCTGGTCCCAATGGTCAGAAGTCGAGGCCTATCTCTATGATATTTTGGAGCTCTTCTATATCCTGACAGGAAATGATCAGAATTGTAAGTAATGTGTTAGGGAGGTCCTAGGTCCGTGCTGGCGAACCTATGCCATGCATGCCGGAAGTGGGGCATTGCGCATGCACACTCAAAGACGGGTGGTGTGTGAGGAGGGAATCGCACGCGCAGGCCTTCTGGGTGCTGGCACGTGAGCTGGCACAATTATCAGCACAGGAGCCACTACTGTCCTAGGTTGTTGAAGCTCCTAGAGGCATAATTGGTCCTTCAAATACCTTAATCTTAGACCATTTAAAAAGACATTGATTCATACCCTTTTGAATCCATTGTATATGGATACCAGATTATGCATTACTGCTATAAAATATGGTAGAATGCATACATGAGACTTTGTTAATAGGCAAGAAAATTACCTTGCAGCTCTTTCAGGTGCTCAAACAGAATTTTACACATTTTCTTCATGACTTTGATTGTCCTTACCTGCCTGACACGTAGGAATCTGTTGAAATTGAAATTTCTTTAGAATGGTAGGCTAGAGGGAGACCTCACTTTATGACCACAAGCAGGACTAGACTTTCTGTTGTTAAGTGATGTGGTCTTAAGGGAATCATCCTGTGACCTCACCTGGTTTTACAACCCTTTTTGCCACAGTTGCTAAGTGAGCCATGGAGTCATTAAGGAAATATGACTTCTTCCTTGGCTTTGCTTGTGGGAAGCTGGCTGGGAAGGCCCCAGATGGTGATCATGTGACTCTGGGATGCTGCAAGCATTATAAATGCCAGTTGGTTGCCAAGTTCCTGGATCACAATCACATGACCGTAGGGACACTGCAACCACTGGAAGTGTGAGGACCAGTTTGAGAATTAGCTCATAGGCACTGTTGTGAAATATCTGCTGAGGGGCTATTCCTCATTGAGATGGGATAATTTCATCTCCCTTCTCCTGCTAGGTGCTCCCTATTATTTTTTTTATCCTTTTTTAAACTAGCATACATCCAAATAAAACTCTGGTAGCAGCTGCCCAATATTTTTATTTTAAAAAAATACAGATAGTCCTCAACTTACGCCCACAATTGAGCCCAGAGTTCTTGTTGCTAAGCAAGATAGTTGTTAACTGAATTTTGCCTCATTTTACGACTTTTCTTGCCACAGTTGTTAAGCGAATCACTGAAGTTGTTAGTAGCATGATTGTTAAGCAAATGTGGCTTCCCCATTGAGTTATGTTTTAAAAAGGTCACAAAAAGTGATCACATGACCCAGAGACACTGCAACCGTCCTAATCATGACTCAGTTGTCAAGGGTCTAAATTTTGATCACATGATTATGGGGAGGCTGCAATCATAAGTATGAAAAATGGTCATATGTCACTTTCAGTGCCTTTGTAACTTTAAATAGTTGCTAAATGAATTGTTGTAAGCCAAGAACTACCTGTACTTGTGGTACTGATTGGCATTTGAAAGTAAAAACTATGTCATTAGCTGATGCTTTTTTTAAATTAAAAGTCTCTTTTTAAAAATGTCCAAAGTCTGGGATGGCAAAAATCTTGCTGAGCACCAAATGACATTAACATTTTCTGCTATGCTAAGAAACCCAAGAAACTACCGTATATTAAATACCAATGGACAAATAGTGAGGATATACATAGATAAGATCCTAATTTCCCCCTTGTCTTCACACATTCATATGGACACCACACCATCTCTCACTTTCCAGTGGTTAGAAATATAGAGATGAGAAATGAGAAAAACCTTGCTTTCCTGCCTTTAGTTTCTGTGTAATTTTTTTTCTTTGTGTTTTCCTATTGATATCAAATTCCTGCACTTCAGCAAACTAGTCATATTCGTGTCGGAAGCACCTACAGTACAAAGCTAACCAAAATGATAGGCTGGGATTCATAGTTGTAGCAACAGGTGGCCTTCCCCATATCAAATCAGGCTGTACAATCTGGGATGGGCCTAGCACACATGCTTCAGTACGCCTGCCCATCAGCTTGGGTGTAACCAAACTCAGTCCTTTGAGATGAAAGCAGAGAAAGTTTCCTTCAAGCTGGATTTGCAGACTCAACTTGATCCTTTCTTCGAAGTATTGGAAACTCAGCAAGATCTGAGGATCCATCCAAAAACTGCTTCTAAGTACTGTATCCCTGAGTGGAGAATGTGGCAGATGCGGTCATTGGATGGTTTCTCTAAAAATGCTTTTCTTGCTGCAGACAGCTCTCTGGTATGGATATATTATTTCAGATATTCTATGTGAAGAACCTATGGAAGCCTAGGGTTTGAAGCCCAAGGTCATTTTGCTTATGTAAACAGAACTTAGATAACTGATTTAAATATTTCTGTTGGCATCTTATTTTTCTTTATTATTACGGTAGATCTACATAGTGCATCCAAATACTATTGTGTTCTGTATTTGAAGGGGGTTAGTATCCTTTTTGTTTGTCTGAAACCAGAGAGATCTTCCTATGGCAGCTGTCCTGAACGAGGAAGCCAAACTGGTTGGGGTGCAGCAACAGCTGGCATGTGTGGCATTACAAATTTGGTTTGAGTGGCATCCACCCTACCTATGCAAGAGTTTCCTATCAGAAACAGGAAGGGAATGACAAAGGTGGAAAGCTTCTGGCTCACCTGAGAAGTTTCTACTGCATGTTTTTATGTTAACTTTGTTTTTTCTCAAATCTGACTTGTGCCATAGCCTTAAGTGGGTGATTTTAATATTTATAAATTACACCTCCTATGTAAAGCGAAGCTTAACTATGATTTGTTTGCTCTGTGTCTTGTATTAGGAAAAAGGAAAAATCTATTTTTTAAAGATGTGATTCATAGTGCAGGATAGCCCTTTAAAAGAAAGTTCAATTTTTTTACAAATATACAAAAAGATGCTGTCCAAAACAAAGATAATTCATGTAAATGATGAAAAAATGTGAGTAGTTCATTTAGTTGAAGTCTAATTAGTGTTTATTATTCAATCATTATGGATTAAGGACCTTTAAAAGTGTTTCAGAGAAAGAAGCTTCTTTTTAAAAAAAATTTTATTGGTTTTAAAACAAACAAAGAAAACATGAAAATATTATGCCATCTTCCATATATATATATACATACAGTGTGCCAGTTGGTTTACAAATTGTTTTGTGCTACCATTTCGTAGTCTTCAATTACAATTAC
>BHFT01021758.1:0-42961 GCA_004320025.1 Laticauda laticaudata
TTTCTTCTTGCTTCTTTTTTCCACTTTCTCTTCCTGGGGTTCTCTTATCTTGTTACAAAGTTTCAGTTAAAATGCATATTTTAGGAATCTTGTTAAAATTTCACTGTTAATTCCTTTCATTTCCAAGTGGTCTCCTCCATTTTTCCAGATCCCACCCTTTTGTTTTTTTCCTTCTTTTAAACGTTTTTGAGAATCCAGAAATCTTTATTATCCTGCTGATGTTTAATTTTCAGCTTAAATACCTATTAATGTCAAAGTAGATTTTTGCCGGTTTCTTGCTTAAATCTCTTAGTTGTCGATATAGGGAAGAAAAGAAAAAAAACACCAAATCCTTTCTCTTCCCCCTCTCATTTGCCACTTCAAAGTCTTCTTTGGGAACAATGTTGTTCTTTATAATTCAAATTCCAGGGTACCTTGTTTTGTTGTTTTTCCAGTTCGACCGATCAGCCAAAACTTTCTCTTTTTATCTTCCTCTTGCACATTCTTTTCTGGTTGAGTTCTTCTTTGAGGTGGCCATTTCTGACCACCGCTGTAACTGCCTTTGGGAAAGGGAGTAAGGCCAAATGCTGGCAATCTCCCTCTCTTCACCACTTTTACAGGGTGGCTTAGCCCTGAAACCAGCCGGCTCGGGGTGCTCCAGTGGTGAGCACAGATCGAAACTGCGCACGATCACAGATTTCGGTCTGTTGCCGAAGAAGCTTAAACCAGAACATCGGCAAGGCATACATGTTGATGGCATAGATATTGTTCTTCTTATTCAGCTGGCTCTTCTGGACTTATTCTTTGCTTGTACTTGTATATTGCTGTCTTTTTTGCATTCTTCTCATAATTTCCATATGAGCATGGGATACCAAGGTACTTGTAATTGATCTACATGTCTGCTATATAGCCCTACTATTTTTTCTCTCCTGGCTACCATCTGGTCACTCTTATCCAATGTGAATGACATACCAATGTCCTCACTGTAAATCTGCATCAAGTGGATGAGCGAATCAATGTCTCATTTTCTTTTAGGATACAATTGATGTCATCCATGTAAAGGAAGAGCTTCTAGTAACAGCAATAGCACTATTAGCAGCATTCTCCAAGTGATTTACAAACTCAGTATATTTTCCCCTATAATCTGGGTGATCATTTGACCAGTCTTGGAAGAATGGGAGGTTGAATCAACCTTGAGCCAGTCAGGATTGATAAAATAACTGTCTTCAAAAACTATGCTACTATATATTTACAGAATTATGGAGTTTGAATAGGGCTTCCAAGTCATTTATTCCAATTTTCTACTTCATGGAGGATCCACTACAGCTGCTTTGAATTGGAGAAGCAGGTCCTGATCTTGCAGCTAAGGAGGCATCAGGCTCTCAAATACTTACAGATGATACTGAGAAATGTCAGGACCTGTTTGAGAAAGACATTGCAGTTATGAAACAATAGCTAACCAACCAGCTACCTATTGCAAATTTAGTATTGATATAATACTGCATTAATCTGTAGAAATCACCCAATCCATTTTCTTACAAAAGATAAACTTTAATCTTTTTCTTCTAAATGTACATTTCTAATTATATTTTATTCTAATGGACATTCTGAACTGTTTTTAAGTTAACAAAAGATGTATGAAAGGATGAATGTATTCTTTTCATCAGTTCCTTATTGTGTTCCTAACTCAACTGTTTAGGCAGGAATGGCTCTAATTAAAACAAAGAGCATATTCTAGTTATGTTCTCTTGAGTTCTTTGACTCTTCAAGCAAATTCCAGACTTCTTGGCAAAAAATTATTGATGCCACAGTGCCACCCTAAGCCTGTGGATTCTTTCTCAATGTATTGATTACAGTGGGACTGATCAGACCAACAATTTTTTCAAGCTAGATGTTAGAGAAATGGCCCTGAAAAATGATCTTAATCAGATTCCATTATATATTAATTGAATGAACCCAGAAATTTTTTTTGTTCCTGCACATTACTTGTACAATATTATTTCCAGAACACCAGAAAAGCTTCCTGTCATGTTCCCCACATCCTGCTTTCTTGGGAGCAAAATTCTATAATATAAAAACAAGAACTGTGGAAAAATTGAAACCATGGGCATGTCTTGCTTCATTACCTTTTTATAGAAATTTGCAAGAAATATATATTTCTCATTGTATTACAGACTTGTGACTGGATTACCTTAGTCTTTTGCTACATGACGGGTGGTCAGAATTTTAGGCAATATAGCTCTGTTTTGTGTTAAGGCGATAATTAAATATAACCAGCTCCTCCAAGTGACTAGGCTCCTTCACTAGACTTCCACAACCCAATATATTTTATCTTCCTCTCTCCCTTTCTTTCTTTCTTTCTTTCTTTCTTTCTTTCTTTCTTTCCTTCCTTCCTTCCTTCCTTCCTTCCTTCCTTCCTTCCTTCCTTCCNTTCTTCTCTTTCTTTCTTTCTTTCTTTCTTTCTTTCTTTCTGTCTTTCTTACTTTCTTTCTTTCTTTTCTACATTTTTTGTTCTCCTTTTAAATATACACTTACCAGTCTATGTTTTATTTTTCAGCATTTCTTTGCTATATATAATCAATTGTACCAAAATTGTCTTAATCCCTACGAACATGGTTTAAGCAAGTATTCAACTTAAATTAGCACAGCTTTATATTCTCAAAGTAGTTTATAAATTGTAGTATTACTTGTTCCTTTATAGTTGTTTATTTCAATTATTTGTAGTATTAGATTATTCATTATAAAACTAATTATAATTTTACAGGCTTCTTTTGTCTTTTGATTCCTGTAGATTGTAACTTTATGTGAATAATTTTATCTTCACCTTTTTATTTGTTCAGTGGACTTTTATTCTTTTTTGTAAGTGTTATGTTATTACTTCTATGCTGGTCTATGACCAAAATAAAATTGATGAAGTAACAATTAGATTGTTCAAGGAATTGAAGATCAGGCTGTACATAGAGCAGAATTGATGTCATCCTGTAGCCTTAGGCTATACATATTACATCAAATGCTTTGCATAACACCTAAAGGCCCTGTCACACTGCCCAATGGATGCAAAACGTTAGTAAAAAGGACACAACGGACGAGAAACATGTTTCATCCATTGTTATCCGCTCTCAGAAGGGGCGAAAATTTGCATAACCAGAGCGGATAACTACGGAAAAGGAACGGACGCCCGGGGAGGAGCAAGGTGGATGGAAAGCAGATGCGGAACGGAAGCCCAGCGGATGGAAGCGGATGAGAGCAGATGGCACATCCGCAAGGTTTCCGGGGGGGACACTCAGCAAAGTCGACGCGGAACAGATACGTGGATGCACCAGCGGATGAAGCGGATGCAGAGCGGAAGACTAGCGGATGCACAGCGGAGAGCCTAACCGCATGGTCGCTAGCGGTTAATTTTGCGCATGCAGGGAAGGATGCATTGCATAAGCCCCGCGGATATAAGGGAAGCAGGCTCGGAAAGCAGGTCACATTCAGAGGAAAGACTGCTGGCGGCCGGATTGACAGCCTTGCCTGCCCTGCCTGCAAGCGCTTGCTGCCAGCCTTGCTGCCAGCCTTGCTGCCAGCCTTGCTGCAAGCCTTGCTGCCAGCCTTGCTGCAAGCCTTGCTGCCAGCCTTGCTGCAGCCTTGCTGCCAGCCTTGCTGCCAGCCTTGCTGACAAGGCACTTGCTGCCAGCCTCCCTGCCAGCCTTGCTGTCTGCCTGTCTGCCAGTCTTGCTGTCAGCCTCCCTGCCTGCTTCCTGCCAGCCTTCCTGCCAGCCAGCTTCCTGCAGCCAGCCTTCCTGCCAAGCCTTGGTTCATGCCTACTGCCAGCCTTAGGTGCCTGCTGCCAGCCTTCTGCCAGCCTGGTGCCTGGCCTGCCAGCCTTCCTGCCAGCCTTCCGGTTGCCAGCCTTCCTGGCCAGCCTTTAATTGGTGCCTGCCAGCTGCCGTGCCAGCCTTGGTGCGCTGCCTGCCTCCAAGCCTCCCTGCCAGCCAGCAACCCACAACCATGGGAAGACAGAAAAAGACTCAGCCATCTGCTGCCAGCCCTGGCAGCATCTCCGCCCTACACATCCCGCCCTGGCCCTCACTCTGGGTTCTGCTGGGGCTTCTGGCAGCATGGCTCGCTTCTATGCGTGTGGGGGGCTTCTGCTTGCTTTCTGCTTCTGGAGGAGCTTGATTGATGGCGGGGGATCAGACAAAGCACTCCAGCACAGCACCTCCACAGCACCTGGACCCTTTACCCCTAGACTCGAAGCGACCAAGAGGTAGTGGCCAGAAGAGACTCATTTTTGTTTTATAGACTTGTTTGTTTAATAAAGTCTATTTTGAATTCACACACTTTGCTTACATTCTTTTTTTTATAAAGTCTTGGTGGAACTGACTTTTAGAAGATTGGTTTAAGAACTCTTTGCTGCTTGTGGGATGGGTTAAGATATGCAGTGGGTATGGGTTGAGATTAGCAGTGGATGGGCAGGGGATAGGCGCATTGGGATGCGGTAATAGCTGTGGGGACCTGGGGCAGGGATACTTTGGGAATGGGTAATAGCTTTGGAGTGGGCAGGGATACCCTATGGGATGTGTAAATAGCATGTTGGGGCATAGATAAACCTCAGTGCAAGCGCATAGTGGGACTGAGATGGTCCACCTCCCAGGTGCACACACCTATGCGCCCCTTATTATCAATAATAATGTTAATCAGATCAATCCACACATGTCAACATAACACACAAACTCTTTATGTAAATGCCTGTGTCTTCATTGTAGGCCCACCCAACATACTCATGGCCAATCTCATCCGTCCCATGTGATGAGTACAGGCTGAAGGAAGCCATCCAGTTAATCATCTATCATCCTGTTTCTGCCACTCCACAGAGCTCCAGCTGGGAGAAGTTGCACCAATGTTTCAGCAGAGGTTAGATGTGCGTTCTTCCCTTCAGCATGAAGCACTGTTGGGGCCTTTGCACACCTCCTCAGTGTCTATTCAGGTTTCACCCTTGCCTCCCTTCCCGCAGCTCCATGTCCCCATTGCCTTGATGGAAGGGTCGCGACCAAGCCTGTTCTGCCAAACACAGGGTAGGTCGGGTGCGACATGAGGATTTGTAAGGACTGAGCAAGCTATCCACGAGTCCTCCTAGCACGAGTTCTCTGGAAGATGCTGCATAGGTCGTGAGAAAGTACTGGAACCTGTTAGGCCAGTATGCAAACGTGCAATTCTTCCACACCCTATGCTTGCCCTGGGACAGCCCTGATTAATTTTGATAAGATCCTCTCTTCACGGTAGGCATTTGGATGGTGTAGGGCTTCATGAGGGGTAGGTGTGTCGAGGGAGAAAGGCGTCATCCCGCGCGATGATGAAGTTAGGGCGCCATCTTGCGTGTCGTTGGACAGGGGGTCTGGCGAATCGTGGGAGGCAAAGCCCCATGATGAGGGTTTGTGTATATCCAGCCCCTCCTTGACTTGACTTGGTGTTGTATTACCTGTGGCATCTTGTCAAGATTGAGCCGTTGCCTGAAGCACTCGAATTGTACATTGAAACTTCGGAGGGTCAGCAGATCGACCATGGCAAAAGAGGTATGATGCTGGAAGAAGCCCTTGTTAGTGTGGATAAGAGGACCTGAGTATGGCTAGGAGCTTGTCAGGCCATCTGTGTCTTGCCATCGATGGCTCCAATTGGTGTGGGAAGTTTCCACCTCTGATACACTGCTCTGGCAACTTTCTTCCCTCCCTTCTGCAGTGGAGGGGCACTGGAGGTGCTCCTTCTTGTATTCTTCATGATGGCCGCACCTCTTCTCTGACCGAGCAGTTGTTCAATGCTGATGGGTTGTGTGGCACTCTCCAGCCATACTCATATTGACTCCTGTAGGTGGTCTCTTGAAGGCCAAGTGGCACAGAGTGAGAGGCCAACCTTGAGCCAGTGTCCAGGCTATGGGCGAAGATTGTGAGTTTGCCTTCGGTCATCCTGGAGGGTCAGGCCGTGCTGCCCAACTTCGTCAAAACAGCTGAGAGGCATCGTCATTTTGAAAGTTGGCTGAGATGCGTGAGGTGTCCTTTTGTTCCTGAGCTCCTACCATCAGCTTGTCTGTACAGTTACCCCTCCTCTCTTCTGTGTGATAACCATCGTTCGTAACCCAGACGATTCTTGGTGCCGCCTCTTTTTCCTTCCCGTAGCCTTAGAAAGTTTCCCCATGTAGCTCTGTGTAGATGGCTCTTTCACAGTGGTTGCCGAAAGGATGGTGGCTGCCAAAAGGATCTTTTGTTACCTATCCTACTGTGGCACTAGTGACTGGCATGCTGTGGGAAGAGGAAGAGGTCAGGATGAACAGGCTCCATGCATCTCCCTGCACCACAGGGACTGCTGTCTGAAAGTGAGATCCAGAATGATTCTCCCCCTATATATGGCAGTATAGGTTTCCCTTATTGTGTCCCTTTTGCATCCTCTAGGGCATACCTTCTAGACATCCTTAATATCCGAGGCTAGGTACCCCTACGTGGCGAACATTTTTCCGTTTTACATGCTTTGTTTCCATCTTGCATCCGTTCGGGCATGCCATTCTGCCATCTGTTCTGTGTCTTTTCCATTCCGCTTCATCTCCCTGCGGTCCGTTTCCCGCCTGGGACACTGGCGTTGCACAGGATGTGCAGCGGATGCTAGCGGACTATCGCGGTGATGCCAGACCACGGCCCACAATTCACGACCACAGGATCTGCCTCGGCGGATGTGATAGCGCGATGCAGAACGGGACGAATTGGATAACATTTTTCTGCTCAACAATTTTTGAGCAGCTAAAACTTTCTGAGCGGCATGAATACGTCAATCAATACGGATGCTGCGATGGATAGATGAAGAAGAAAAACGCTGTGCAGTGGAGTAACAGAACGGATGAATCGCATTTAATCAAATCAATGGATGGCAAGTGTTTCTCTCCGTTTTACATCCTCTTTCCATCCGTTGGTGCAGTGTGACAGGGGCTTAAAAATTAAACCAAAAAAAGAGAAAACAATACAATTGTCAGCCTGAAAGATAAGAACATTAATATCTCATCTAGCTTTTATGTATTTTATATATGTGTTATTTCAAGCCCATTCAACATCTAAGAAAAAACATCAAGAGCGCTGAGCTGCAATCACTGAAATATAAAATTTAGTGATTTATAAAATTTTGAACATTTAGGACAGTCTCTGGGCAATTGTATGACCCTGGAAAGAGAAACATTGAATATGAAAAGGTTACTGAATTCTGACGTAGAGATATAGCAACAAAAGTTAAGATCTAAGTAAGCTTAGTAGCATCAGTGTTACACAACTTTGAAACTCAGTGTCTGTTATGAATCAACGTGCCTAATATTAGCAATGCAAACATGTATTGCTTTTTTCTGAAGGAACAAAATCTGCCATTGTTTCAAAGTTAATTAGACTAAAGAGGCAATACATTATGTCTTATTAAAATGTAAAAGATCTGTGACAAATTGTACTAATTGCATTTTCTTACATTTGAAGAGATCAGGTTTCTTAATAAGCATGTTGTTAATGGAAGACAAATGTAGTTTTATGCGCTTTATAGGAATATTATAAATCAGATTATTTATAACTCCTGTGGAATACTTAATAATTTTAAGCTTTAAATTAAACTGCTCATTAGCAACACGAGTCATGAAGATTGGCTGTAAAAACCTGTTCCAATGTAACATTAATTTGAGGGCTTGGTTCAACCTGGCAATAACATGATATTTCCAAATAACTGAATGGCAAGAAAATCTGGAGTTTGAATTTATTACCTCAGCATCTGTAATATTTTAAAAAAATAAGTTTTGAAAAGATAAAATGGTACAATTAAAAAATATCAAATTATATTAAGAAATATATTGTGCTAAATTTATTTTCCTGGAGGAATACTAACAAAAAATATTCCTTGGTTATTTGCAATTCTCACTTTATCAGAAAAGGACAATATATTATAATATGCTTATAGGTTTAAGAAAATTATATTTTTGAAAAAGATAAATCTGTGTCAAGTCCATTTTATTTATAACATCTTTCCATGCAGAAAGGGAACAGTGATGAATGAGTTAATTTACAACAATCTGTAACTCGACAGCTGACTTACCACTTAGCAAAACTCTTCAATGGCCTGAAATTTCATATCAATATTTCAAAATGTTGGTATATACATGCTATAAAAATGAGTCAATTTTATGTAAAACTTCTTTTGCTGCCTACATATCATCTATAAAATATTCTTTTTCAATTAGTTATCCTCATTTATACATTGTTTTCAGAAGGAGCTGGATAATTAAGCTAAGAGAAATGCATTGTAAATGCAATCTGAAAAGTGTGTGTGTGATAGCTTGTAGAATAAATAGAATAGAATAGAATAGAATATTTTATTGGCCAAGTGTGATTGGACACAAAAGGAATTTGTCTTGATGTAAATACTATCAGTATATATAAAAGAAAAGATACATTCATTAAAAGTCAAGAATCATAACATACAACACTTAATGATAGTTACAGGGTACAATCAGCAATCAAATCATACTCGGAAACAGTCAATATAAATCGTAAGTATACAAGTGACAAAGTTACAGTTCTACAATCACAAGTGGGAGGGGATGGGTGAAAAGGAGTGATGAGAAGGTTAATCGTAATAGTAGTGCAGACATTGTAATAGTTGAACAGTGTTAAGGGAATTATTTGTTTAGCAGAGTGATGGCTTTGGGGAAAAAACTGTTCTTGTGTCTAGTTGTTCTGGTATGCGGTGCTCTATAGCGTCGTTTTGAGGGAAGGAGTCGAAACAGTTTATGTCTGGGATGTGAGGGGTCTGTAAATATTTTCACAGCCCTCTTTTTGTCTCATGCAGTATAAGGTCCTCAATTGAAGGCAGGTGGGTAGTAATTGTTTTTTCTGCAGTCCTAATTATCCTCTGAAGTCTGTGTCTGTNGTCTGTGTCTGTCCTATTGGGTTGCAGAACCAAACCAGACAGTTATAGAGGTGCAGATGACAGACTCAATAATTCCTCTGTAGAACTGTATCAAGCAGCTCCTTGGGCAGCTTGAGCTTTCTGAGTTGGCACAGAAAGAACATTCTTTGCTGTGCTTTTTTGATGATGTTTTTGATGTTAGGTGTCCATTTTAGGTCATGTGTTATAGTAGAACAAAGAAATTTGAAGGTCTCTACTGTTGATTCTGTGTTGTTTAATATTGTAAGGGGTGGTAGTATGGGAGGTTTTCTTCTAAAGTTTACCACCATTTCTACAGTTTTGAGTGTGTTTAATTCCAGATTGTTCTGGTTACAACACAAGGCAAGTTGTATAACCTCCTGTCTGTATGCAGACAGGAATGAGACCAATTACTGTTGTGTCATCAAACTTCTGTATTTTAATAGATGGATCATTTGAGATGCAGTCATTGATATAGTGAGAGAAGAGAAGTGGAGAAAGCACACAGCCTTGGGGGGGTCCTATACTGATTGTACAGGTATTGGATGTGATTCTGCCTAACTTCACCTGCTGCTTCCTGTCTGTTAGGAATTTTATATTGTTTGGTTGAAGCTACATGTTTTCTTGGTGAAAATTATTTTACAGATTTCTAAGTGGATTATGTCTTTCAGCTAAAAGCAGCTAATAAGATATGCAAACATACTTTTTATTTTCTTTGAAAATTTAAAGTTTAAATTCAAGTTTTAAGGAAATGATTCATTGCCTTAAAAACAAGTGAGGATGATCAAAGAAGGCAGAAAATCTACACAAAAGAACAATGAATGAATCCATAGGTTACATCACTATAAAAGCACAATGTATAAGATATCTGTTGGGTTTATTTAATATTCAATCAATCAATCAATCAATCAATCAATCAATTAAATCAGATTACAGTGGAGGGACCTTAGGGGTCTTCTAGTGTAGAGGTCACCAACCTTTTGGACCTCAGGGATAACTAAATTCATAATTTTAAATCCCACGGACCACTAATATGAATCCAGTGCACCGTTCGCTGAAGTGCCTGAACTTGCAGGGATGGGATGGGGTCCTTCAGGCACTTAGCTCGGCTGTCTGATTCTGCAATCTTAAACACTCAAAGAACCATTTGGACCCATTTCCCAGAGAAAAAAATACCAGGAACTCTCTCCTCTCTTTCTCTCCTTCTCATCTCTCATCTCTGTATATATGTCATCTATGTCATCTATCTCTTTCTCTGTCTGTCTCTCTCTGTCTGTCTGTCTCTCATATGTCTCTGATTTCTTTGTAATTTCTCTCTCTTTCTCTCATCTCTTTCTGTATTGCACTCTCTCTCTCTCTCTCTCTCATCTCTTTCTGTCTTTATCTGTCAGTCTGTCTGTCTCTCTCCTCTCTGTATCTCTCTCTCATCTCTCTCTCCCCTTGTGTCTTTGTCTGTCTCTCTCTCTTCTCTCTCTTTCATCTCTCTCTCTCTCTTTCTCATCTCTCTCTCTGTACCACTCTCCCTCTCTCTCATCTCTTTTATCTCTCTTTGTCTGTCTGTCTGTCTGTCTGTCTGTCTCTCTCTCTCTCTCTCTGACTGTCTCTCTCTTTCTCTCATCTCTCTTTCTCTCTCTCTATCATACTGATTCTATGGTCTCTCTAGGTCTTTCAGGTGCTTCTTCGGCATTTGTTGGTGCTGGATGCACCTTGGTTGCTTGGAGAGATACACAATCTGCTCTCCATCCCAAGACACTCACATGACCGGCTGTGGCTGATGCTCCGCATTGTAATGGGCTCCAAGAGGAGGAGGGGATGCGGTATTCCCCAATGTGAAACATGCTAAATTTAACTGTGCTGCACAAGGTGCTGCAAGAGCAGTGGGCAGATCATGGAAGTTGTTGTAGAGTGGCAGAAATGACTGAGGCGGACATGGAGCAACAGACAGGAATCTTTATTCAACAAATAAAGGGTTGCCGCGACTGCTGGGCTAACAAGCAGTCAGCTTGCGGCAACGATGCCGTTTGACAGCGCTTTATATAGCCCGCTGTCAAACGGCATCAACCAATCAGAGCAGTCCGCGGTCCGCGCCAGGAACGTGGACCAGAGGGAAAATTTCGCATCGATGCAACATTCCTTTCTCCTGGCAAGGTGCATGTGTAGTCCCGTAAGTAGAACAGTCGTTCTTCTCAGGCAGTCAGAACGCCGTAGAACAGGGGCCTCCGTCCATCGGTTGAAGTCCTCTGCTTCAGGGGCCCCTTCGGAGCTGGTTATCGGCAGGAGCCTCGTTCCTCTGGAGCTGCAGATGGGTCTCCAGGTGCTGGAAACAGGTAGGTCCCTCCGTCCACGTTCTCCTAGGGTGTCATCAGTCAGCGCTGTAGGTTCTCATCGGCTGGTGGTAGACTCGGGGTCGGTGGTGGTAGACCAAGTCCATCAGCGGCCACTGTCCAACGCCTCCTCAGCTGGTCGATATGTCTACGCCAGGTACGACTGTCCTCCAGCAGCACCCTATACGACTTAGACCCTGTCACAATATGACCTGTCCTGGCACCCATAAGGGGTGGCCTGCATATTTGCAGGCATAAACCAGGTCATTTAAGGCAAACTCCCCAAGGCTGGCTGTCAGACCCTAGAGGAGTCACTGGGCGTAGTGGGGGTGCAGCCTGTCCAGGGAAGTCCTCAAGTGTCTGCCCCATAAGGAGTTCAGCTGGGGACCTATTGGTAGTGGCACAAGGGGTTGTATGCTGATATAGCAAAAATCTGGACCAACTTAGAGTGCCAGTCACTTTGGCCAAATCTCCCTAGGGTTTCTTTCACTGACCTAAGCTGCCTTTCAACCATTCCATTTGCTATCAGGGTGAAAGGGAGCTGTGAGGACATGCCTGACCCCAGGTTGGCTAAGTATAGTCCAAATTCGCAGGAGGTAAATTGGGGCCCAATTATCTGACACTATTGTGTCAGGGATGCCATGTGTCACAAATAGCCTGGTTAGGGCCCTGGTAACTGCAAGGGTGGTTGTTGTGGGCAGCAAGGCCACATCAATCCATTTTGAGAAGGTGTCTACTACTACTAGAAAGTACGCCCCTGCATTGGGCCAGCCAGGTCAATGTGCAGCCTGGACAAGGTGCTCCAGCGTCGCTCCACTTCCCAGGGAGATGCAGTTGGTCGGGCAGGTCTGGTTGCCTGACAAGGCTGACAAGTGCTTAACCCAGCTGGAGATCCGCGGGCATCCATGCCAGGCCAACCAAGACATAAACTACGGGCCAGGGCCTTCATTTCTACGATGCCGGGTGGCCTTCATGCAGAGCTTCAGATCTGAAGCTTTGCAATGGATGAAGGAATGGCCAGCCCTTGTTCCCCACAACAAACAACCCTGGAAAGGATGAAACAGTTCGCAGCTGGTGTGCCTTGAAGGGCAGAAACTCAGGCAGGAATAAGGACATCTGGCCACCCCTTCCAACCCAGTCAAGGACTTTGGGCATTACCTTGTCCCTTTGAGGAAAGGTAAGCCAATTATCAGAAGCTATAATGGGCAGATTGAGTTCGTTGAATTCGAACACACAGCATGGATGGTGCAGGGTCTCCTCAACTGCGAAACTGGCAATGGGCAGCGGCCTGAGAGCATCAAGCGTGTGCAAGTTTTTTCCAGGTCTATGGATCAGTTTGTATTGAATAAGCAGCAAAAACAGAGTCCATCTGGTCATCCTTTGGGGACAGAATCTGCACGGTGTTTGTTTATGCAGCAGACAAAAGGCCTAGCAGAGGCTTGTGATCTGTGATTAGTTAAAAGGTGGCCATAGAGTAATTCGTGAAATTTCTTTACAGAGGCAAAGCTGCAGCCAAAGCCTGCTTTGTCTATCTGGCTGTAGTGTTGCCGCTCAGCTGAAGGAAAAGGTTCTGGAGAAAAAGGCCAATGGCTGGCCTCAGAGCCTATTTGGCAGTCTGTGACTAAGAACAGCCCTATGCAAAGGGAAGGCATCTGCAGCAAGAACTAATGGAAGATGCCTGGTTGAACTGAAATTAAAACCTGCTTTTAGAGGTGATCAAGGATTTGAACAAGAGTGGAAGGCATGGGCTTCCCTAGGTCCAACGCGCAAGGGGGACTTTTTGTCCAAAAGTCTATGTAAAGGCTTCTGCGATTGCAAGCTTTGGAGGAGGAATGCAGCATAGAAATTGAGAAGCCCTAAGAAGGCCTGGAGTTTCAGTTTTTGTTGGGTAGGGTGGGGTGCCTCATGGATTGGCCCTGACTTTAGGAGCTCTAATTAGGCGTGTATGCCGGAGGCATCAAATTCTATAGCCCAGAAAATCTACTTGCTTAGTGGCAATACTGCACTTCTCCTTTTTAAGTTTGAGGCCATTTTGCCTGAATCGATCTAGAACTGACGCTTAACTCTTTGTAACAACTGAGGTTTGTCTGGTGGCTGAAATTAAAATTTCATCGGAAATAGGCGGACTAACCCTCTGGGAGATCTTGAAGTAGCCCTGCTCCATCAGGGATTGAAATATATCCCAGCGCGGCTACATCACGCAAACTGAGGCGCTGCACCTAAAAGCTCCCCTGCTGAGTTACTATTGTCTGCATTCTGCTTGTGCGGTCATCTACAGGGCAATTGCTGGGTATGCCTGGGACATAATCCAGCTTTTGCAAAAATAGACCGGTCAAAAGAATGTAAAAAGGTGCTGAATGATGGGAACTTGGGTAAGCAACTGTATTTGGAGGTATCCAGGAAAATTTTGTAATCAAGCGGCATATCCTAAACTACCTATCTTTCTTAAGAGGAGTCACTATTTGGGGGTCTCCCATTTAGCAAAATCTACAAGGTTCATAATTACTCCTTTGTTTTGATTAGTTTGTGCAAGTTCCTCATCTAAATTTAGGATGAATTGCAAAAAACACCCTACGAGGTCAGGCATACAGGAGTTTGCTTGAGGCGTTCTACACTAAATGATATGGGGGTGGCCTGAGTAACATCCCAAACCCTTCGCTGAATACATCAGCATAGTCTTTGAATAGGGATCCACTTCCAGCCATTTTAAACAGAGTTGATGTCCTGTTATATTTAGGCCAAGGGCAGGGAAACCAATCTTAAACCTAGCCAAAAACTGGGGAGAGCACCACATCCACCACAAGCAAGAGGCAAGTGACCTTTAAAAGTTTTGGAATTGAATTTGAGGAACTTGCCTTTCCCGAGGACTGGGAATGTTCTTGCCTTGGTAATCTTACCAGAGTGCACAGGTGGCATCAAGGAGCTTCTTCTTTTGGAAATAGCCAAGCTTCTATTGCCTGGGACATGGTAGCAGCTTCTTCAAGGGTGTTTCATTGAAATAATGATAGAGCAGAGCTGTATTCCACCTCCATCCTTGCAAGGTTTACCTTTAAGGAGACAAAAAAACTACTGATTTTGTTTAGAGCTGTTGTTTGGACTGATGAAGTGGTAACAGATATAGCAGTCTTCCAACTTGCCTTTGAAGATGGGGTTTGGCTGAGGTTTCTGAAGTAAAGGTTTTCCCAGCTTGCAGATCCTTGCTAAGTGACCCTTCCTCTTGGCAACGTAAACAGATGCATTCCTGGAACCTACAGGATTGCTCTTAAGTGATTTCCCCCACAGCTTAAACAGATGGGTTGCTGCTGCGGGAGAAAAACTAGCTTTGACTTTGAGTCTTCTGGAAAGAGGTCTCTGTTGTCTAAGATGATTTACCACAGGCTGAATCCTCAGAGTCCTTCTTCAGGAAAAACGCTCATCAAAATGGACTGTTGAGCTATTTTGTTTGATTGGGTTCCCGGATTTTCAGCCCTGCAGATTGAGCAGAAAGCTCAGCAGCCTGAGACTCTTCGATGGCTTATTGCTAGGGATAGGTCCCCTTTTTGGCTAATAGCCGCTTTGCAGGCCTTAAGCTCTTTTAACCCCACACACTAATTTTGGTCTCGGAGCTATCCTCTAGATAATCCCTGAATCCACCCATGTAAGGCAGCAGATCGCTCAGAGCAGCCATGTATTCACCGATTAGTCTCTCCGTCACCCTGAACTCACCTCCTAAAAAGCATGTCTCCTGTGCAATCTGTGAGGGCTTGGGTGAATAGTGATAGAAAGGATTTCTTGTAGCTCCCCCAAGGGACTTGCTCGACAGGTCATGGGGCTACCAATGCTGTGAGCAGTGGTCAAACACATGCAGCGCCCAGCAAAAGCTTAAGAAATAGGACTTTTTTTCATGCGGCTGAAGCTTCAGTGAGATCTATAGCATCCAGGAAACAGTTTGAAGCGGTTCCTATAGCGAATTCCCAAGTCTCTGCTGCTGGTCTAAAGGCGGAATGCGGGGTTGAAGACATCTCTTTCTCAGCGATAGACAGTCTATTCGGCTAGGGAAGTTGAATTTGCCACTGCCGCGATAAATGCATTTCAGCGGCTTGTTGCACAGTCAGCTTGTTAGTGGCTTCGCGCTCTTTTGTTTAGTGACTCCAGCTCTTTAACAGTGGACCTGCGCCTTGTCTGCTGTATTGTCCGGTCGCCTTCTTATTTGTATTCCACCTTCGTTCGCCAGTGTTGTAGAGCGGCGGAAATGACTGAGGCGGACAACAGACAGGAATCTTTATTCAGTGAACAAAGGGTTGCTGCGACTGCTGGGCTAACAAGCAGTCAGCTTGCGGCAATAGCTGATGCCGTTTGACAGCGCTTTATATAGCTGGCTGTTAAATGGCATCAACCAATCCGAGCAGTCCGGGCTCCCGCCAGGAACACGGACTAGAGGGAAAACTTCACGTCGACGCAACAGAGGTGCCAACAGCAGTGGTGGAGAGAAACAGGTGCACACAGCACCAACAAGGGACAGAAGAAATGCTCATGAGAACCAGTAAGAGATGAAACTTTGCTTCCGTTCTGGAATATGGAGCAAATCTCCATCCCTTACCCTCACCTTCTCAGGCTAGGCGAGAAGTGCCTGGGAGGGGATGGCAAGGATTGGGGCCAGCCAGTGGTGGGTTCAGCTGACAGGAAGCCACAGCAGGAGATGTGCTTCCCTTCCAAAGTTGACTTCTGTTGCTTTGGACCACCTGCACTGCCATTCCCCCTTGCCGTATAACAGCACCATTACCTCATTTTGGCTGGCGAGGGCTGCATTACTCCTTGTATATTCACCATCTGCAAAATTGCAAGTTGCATGTATCTCCTTCTACAGCAGAGATTTCCAGCCCCACCATGAGCTGCCTGGCCAGTCCCATATTTCAGAGCTCTAGTCACAGGATTGGCCCATTGACCATCCCGGAACACCTGCTCAACCCAGTTGTGCTGTGTACCACCAAAATTTTCTCATGAACCATCAGTGGAGCATCAGTTGGTGACCTCTGTTCTAATCCAATCCCCTTTACCATTTCAGATAAGTAACTGCCCAGACTCTTCTTAAAAATCTCCAGGGACAAAGCACCCACAACTTCTGTTCCACTGATTAATTGTTCCCACTGTTCGGAAGTTTCTCCTTAATTCCAGGTTGCTTCTCTCCTTGATCAGTTTATAGCCATTGTTTCTTGTCCTGGCTTCTGGTGTTTTGGAAAATAAGTTGACCCCCCTTTACTTTGTGACAGCCCTCTAAATACTGGAACACTGCTATCATTTCACCCCTAATTCTTCTTTTCTTTAATCTGGCCAAACTCAAATCTTGCAATTGTTCTTCATATGCTTTAGTGTCCAGGCTTAGTTGCTATTCTCTGCACTTTCCAAAGTCTCAACATATTTTTTGTAACATGGAGACCAAAACTGGATGCAGTATTCCAAATATGGCCTTACTAAATTATAAAGTGGTACTTTATAACATAAATAGTTACAAACACAAATAATTCTTGACTTATGACCGCAATGGAACCCAAAATTTCTGTTGTTAATAAAACATTTGTTAAATGAATTTTGCCCCATTTTATGACTTTTTCCCCCTCAGTTGTGAAGTGAATCATTGCAGTCGATAAGTTAGTAACCCTGTTGTTAAGTGAATCTGGTTTTCCCATTGACTTTGCTTGTCAGAACGTCAAAAAAGGTGAACACATGATCTTGGGACACAGCAACCATTATAAATATGAACCAGTTGCCAAGCATCTGAATTTTGATCACACGATCACGAGGATGTTGGAAAAGTCGTAACTGTGAAAACAGTCATAAGTCACTTTTCCAGTGCTGTTGTAACTTTGAATGTTCACTAAATGAACTGTTGTAAATCAAGAACTACCAGTACTTCACCTGAAATATTAGTTCAAGCTCACATTCAGGAATATGGCTTTTGGGAAAGACTCCAATATTGTATATCCACAATAAAAAAATTGTTGGTGAAGATGAGGAAGTAGCCGAGATGGGATAATTATATTGTTTGCTTAGAGAAAGATAAACTATTACAATTATTAGTGATGAAAATGAATTTGTGATTTATGGGTTTGATGATTAGAAAGGGTGGCTTATAAAATAAGGAATAAGGAAATTAGGATGTAACCTTAGAAAGGGATGGTAAAATATAAATGCATTTATAACCCCTGTCAAAAAGATCAGAAGCAGCTTCTTTATTTTTTTCCTTTTCTTCTTTTCTTTCTTACGTATTAATGAGTCTTCTTCGTTTCTTTTCTAATATTTATATTGCTTTGATCTTGTTGATTTTTAAAGCTAAAATTATATTAAAAATGCAGTTTTTGACAGAAAAAAGGTTATCTATCAAGGAAAGGGAGGTGAAAAAAGAACATCTTCTAAGAGCCACCACAACTGAGCATTAATTACAGACAAAGTGAAAGCTTTTGACATGTAACTGAATGAATATGCCCTGAAATATATATTAGAGATACTTGATATTAAATGCATAATAAAATATATCCATCAGAAAACAGCAAAGCAATCTTAATGTAAAAGTTACTATGAATTTAAATATACATAGAAATAAAACTTGCACTTTTCCTCAGGATAGAAAATAATGTCTGCTTCATTGAAATGCACTGTGTTTGACTGGTTTGAGCCAAGTCATTTTTCTTAGTTGACAAAGAGTTTCATTTGGTCACTTACATCATTCAAGCTTATTTATTACTTGCTAAGTTACTACACATTCCAACAAGAGGAGAATAAATAAGCAAGTGAATTAACAAATAGCTAGGCTCTAGGGGTAGGGTGTATAGTAGATGACCTTACAAGAAGTCTAAGCTTCATGCTTTTTGAAAAAAATATGTCAAAAGGCAATAAAAATAATTGGAATGTGCTCAAAAGCCCTTCCAGGGCAAAAGAAATCAGCCAATGCTGGTCCAAAAATGAATCTTTTTAGAAATTAACAAACTCAGTTGGCAGAGACTGAAGTTGTTTGTTTTGAACTCCATGTATCTTTTAGCTGCTAAATGGAGGACCAGAAGAAGGAAGTAGAGTGTTATGAACAAATTGTTAAGTGCACAAAACCAATTTAGAAATACTTGAAGCTCATGCTCCTAGGCACAGCAACATTTCTTCTGTTTCATTACTTGGATGCTATGGATTTCATTAGTGACAAAATATGATTGTCACTAAGGCAATTTGCATAAATCTTTTGCCAATACTGGATTCTTTCATACCAGGTGAATCATTTCTATTCGCTATAAGACTACTCTACCAAAATATGTCATTTGTTTAGTAGCAGTTTCTGAGCTACTATATTCTTCTACAGTCACAACCCAGGATTTGTATAAGATAATTAAAATCCAGTCAACTATTTTAATAATTTTCATTGCATGTCAGTGGCGGATATATATGTTGTAAAATGCAAGAGATTATTTTCCCTATAAAACAGATTTATTTCAAATGTATCTTTCTTCTGCTTTTTCAGTACAGTTGAACTTTATATCTCATGTTACCTTTCATATCTCCTGAAAAAAATCAGAAAATAAAATACAAGATAAATAGTCAAGACCTTGTTGAGGATCCAAACTTTGTCAAGGACCTTGGAGTACTCATCTCAAATGATCTAAGTGCTAGAAGGGCTACACAGCTTACTTCCTCTGGTAAGGGATATCACACTACCGGAACAGAGCGATAGAGAAAGAAGTTTGCTAGTACCAAATACTCAACAGTACAGCTCATGCACCTGGAACCATATCAAGTATAGACCTAGTATTAACACAGTAGAGAAAGTCCAGAAGATGATGGTTCACAGAGATATGAGTTCTCCGTTCGCTCTACTCATTGCAAGAGATACCCTTATGCCACCAGACTTGAAACTCTAAGCGCTAGAAAACCTTTACCTGTTTTAAGGCCGATAGAATTACCTGAATTACAGCTGTCTCCGGTGGCAATCGTAAAATATGGGTATAATAAATGCATTACATTGCCAATGTGGTCCTACGCCTGTTTAATGAATAACTTCAGCGTTCAAAGCCGATAACATCTATAGAGTGCACTACAATAGATACAACTTCAAGGTGTTACACCGCACATCCATATACTGGACTGCAGAAAAATACGACTTCGAGGCAACAGAGTGGGTCAATATTGTGGAAATACTCCACCTGACTTCTGGTTTCCTCCCCAAACCCCCAAAAACTTTAACCATTAGACTGTCTACTATTGACCTTACCCGTCCGCCTTCCTAAGAGGCCTGTAGGAAGGCCGTGCATAAAGTGGACGAATGCATGCTACTCATCGCTCTGTGCCTGTTGTTTTTTATTTTTCTTATAAGTATCTAGTCTCAATTGTATTCAAAACTGTATTATTGTGTCTTAATACCTGTATCTTGTAAGCGATTGACAAATAAAAGTAAATACTAAATACTTGACCATTAAGTCTATAAAACAAGTAACATGAAAACACTTTAAAGGGACACTAGCAGGCAGAGTTGCATTCAGGTGTTCATAGTGATTTGATTTTTTTCTAACTCAACAAAGCTTGTCCGATTAAGGAAATGAGAGATAATACAAGCATGCTAGTTAAGAATCTATATCACAACGTCAGCTTAAGCTGTGGATACATTTGTGTTTTAAGTTTAGCACCTAAATAAGAGATAATATAAGAAGCTTGTCAAAGTGCAAGTCTCGCTATCTGGAAGCATAATAGACATAGAGACCAAAAACAGGAATATACATCTTGCATTTTAAAAAAGATGCCATGTATCTTTTGATAGACTTCCAATTATAAAAATACTGATTGCATTTTTGTTTCATTTTCATTTTTGGAATCTGGTGATCTCAACTTCCACACTCTGGTCTATATTCGCTTCTCTGGTTCTCTTTGTTCTTATTCCAAAATTTTTTGAAAGCGCACAAGCTGGTACTTGTTGATTCTATGCAGCATTGAAGATAATGGTATTTCAGATATTTAAATATTGAAGTACAAGCTGTTTGCTATGCATAATTTGTGGGCAGCTACTCACTTTCGATGATTATTTTGACGGAGTCTGACTTCAGAGAGATGCAATTTAGTAGTATCTATTGCATGAAAATATATGGTCTATAGATGTCAGGAACAGACCACTGTCATGCAGAAGTGAGAACAGCTCCTGGAGGAGGAATATATATTAAGAATAAATAAATAAAATATAACGAAAAATAAAAAAAAAATTTTTACCTAAAATATGATTTACTGTGTTCTGTTCACTCATATTTAATAAACTTTTTATTTTTTTTTAGTCTTTTCGCCCCTTCGGACAGTTTATATCCTTCTTACAGTAGAAGATAATATGCTGATTGTTGCGGCGTATTGGTAAATAGGCCTGTTTCTCTATATCAACCATGTGTAATTTTCTTTGAAGATAAGTGCTCTGTTATGTGATAGTCATGAATTCTAGAAAAGTCAGAAACAAGTATTTCATGAACATTAATTCCAGCAATTCCTGTAAATGGACATAGAACACGATCTAGGTATAGTGTTACAAAACATTGCAATTCTTCCTGCCTATAAATAAAATAAAATTGGGCAGCTTCAAAATTGAGCGTTCGACTACCGTGTGATCTTTGTTTTTATGTGAAGTGCTTCCAGTTTGATGTTGGTTTTTATTTTTTTTAAAATGTTCTTTGAACTCCTTCAGAAAATAGCATCATGAACCATGAGCTGTTTTTTTTTTCTCCTGTTGACAAGCATCTGACTATGTTGCCAAAGCCATTTGTTGAACACAGCATGCTTCCAAGTTTTGAAAGGAGCAAATTTATCAAAAACCTTCTGTTTTAAAAATCTTTGTCATAACTTGATTGTATTTGCGCCATATGAAAAAACCAATTCAATCTTTATACCGTTGTTCCTCTAATTTTTGCACAGATTTAAGTTCAGCTTTTCATTCAGTAATTCACCATATTTAACTGTTTGTTCCTTTTTATATATTTTAGGATAAAGAAAATGCGTTCAATAGTCGATAACCAGACTGGAATTTTCAAAATAACATTGTCTTTTAGTCTTCTCCCCAATTTAACCACAGTCCATTTATACTGATTTGTAATTAATTTTTTTTTCTTCCATGGCTACATTTGGTAGTTAGTTTAATAGCTCTCGGAGATCTTGGTTCGCATTGTTCTTTAGCCTCCCTCCTTTCTGCCTACTGCACCTTTTCAGTCGTCATTTGGTAGTCTCTTGGAATTCAGTTAGTGAGATTGCTTTTCTGTCTCTTTCTCCTCTTTAAAAAATTCTGCGTTAGAAATGATTCAGCTTTCTCAGTTGAGTCAATTCTATATCTCTTTTCTTCCCCTGTGAACATTAAACCTTCTGGATCAGCCATCTATAATTCACCTCTTTTTAAGTGACAATTTTTGTCAGAATCGGTATTCTCTTCTCATCTCTCTCACTATTCTGGGCACTGTGTTTCAAGACCACAATCTCCTTATCTTGTATTTCAATGTTTTTCCTCTCTTGCCACTTGCAGTAATTTGCATTTTAAATGGTTTTCTTGTAAAATTTGATGTGAACTTCTCTTGGTAAACTATTTCTCAATATCATATCTTTAAAGACTCAATAAACCTTGTTCTATTCCATCCATCATCTTCTCTTGAGTTGTTCCAAAGCTTCAGCCAGTAATTTCTATCATGTATCTCAGCTAGGTTTTTCCTTTTCTTCTTCTATGTTTTGAAATCTGAGATAAAATTCTGATCTGTCCATCTCCCATCTCAGCATAACCACTTTTATCTTGTTCAGCCACAGTTAATCTGTTTCAAATGTCTCCAATCTTCTTATCTCTTTGTTTACCTTCTTCAATTTCTTGGAGCCTCTCATTATACTTCATCATCATTTTGTTGGATGCTCTCCACTTTTTCATTGGTTTTCCCTGTTCTTTGTTCAATGTTCTCTGTTCTTTGTTCAATATTTCTCTGTTTCTTAGTTCAATATTCTCCTATTCTTTTTTCAATATTCTCTGATCTTATTTGAAATATTTTGAATTCCTTGCATAATCATCTACAGGGTCACTTTTTCTTGGTCCTTTTTCTTGCTTTAACATTGTCTGTATTGAGTGTTGTTCTCCAGATGGTGGGCCTGTAATGGAAACTCAGCAAGAGACAGCCTGCAAAATATTCTCGAATGCTCTTCCCTCTTATCAACCAGGCAATGTCCTTGAAACAAAGTCTCAGTTCTTTCTCAGCTTTGTCTGGTAGAAGAAAACAGGATACTTCCAAGCTGTAATTGGCAGTTTTACGAAAGTTTCTTTAGCTTTCACGTTTCCCCCTCTCCTTTTCCAAGAAAAATATATGAAGAATTAATTAAAAAGAAAAAGGTATTTTAAAAAATAACTATAAGGAATCTCTGGCTTTAAAATATTAATAAAATCAAAAAGGAGAAAAGAATAAATAACAAGAAAGAAGTCAGGTCCCAGTTTCAAATATAAAGATCATGTATTAAAAAAATCCAGCAATTTAAAAAAAATTACTTTGACATTCTTGTTTAAAATCACGCATGCTTAGTCACTTTTAGTCAGAGAAGCTTTTACAGACTTCTTTCTTCCCTTTAGGGTGTCCTTTCAAATCTTAAGATATAAAAAAAGTTCTCACCAAACCAGCACACTCTCTCTTTCTGTTCTCTTCTGTTTCGGACCTGTCCCAACTTCAGCAGGTTTAAAGGCTGCCTCTTTGCTGCTGGCAAGAAGAGCTTCTCCTGGATCTACCAGGGACTTTGCAGTATCCCTGAGATTGACAGGATGTGCTCTTCACTTTCACTGTCTCTTTGGGATGGTTTAAATCCGATTGGACCATCCAGGAGCAAAGATATCGGCAGTGATCTCAGCTGCCAGCTCCGCTCTCCACTCACGTGGCTTTATTTTTGATTTATATTTATTTTTTATCATCACAAAATGATCTTTAACATAGTTCCCAACACATTCATAGTGACACAATACTTTAGGAGGTGGTGTGGAATTATATTAATATATATCTTCAAATATAACATTCAACCAGTTTCTATTAGAACCACATTAATATGCCATTTCTGTTCCAAATGTTTGAATGAATAAAGTACAGCTTTATACAACTTTTAAAGATAGCTAAATCTTTATTTATTGGTTTGAATGGAAAACTAAATAAACTATAGATCCAAGTGCTTCTAAAGGTTTTAGTCTGTTAACCTTTCAATGAGGCAGACAGTTTTTTTTATTCCTGCAACACAAATGCAATCTGCAGGGACTCCTATTTTGAAAATGTGCTTTTTAAAAATGCATCTGGACTGAATCATTCTAACATTCACAGACTATAGGTGTTGCCAGAATGAAATTAATCCAAGGCTTTTTCAAACCTAGTCTCATTTATCTGCCTTTCTTGGGTCTTGCTTCCCTGGTCATGCCATTTGAATGTACTCTTTTTGATTAAAGAGAGAGGCTAAAATAATCTTTTTTGACTAGTTCAAATAGTCAAGAGTAATATCTAACTCAAATTTTAAAAATAAATTTACTGATATGTTTTGTAATGGTCTGATGGTGTCAAAAGATGAATTGTTTATTAACTGCGAATGTATCCATGTAGAATGTATAACATTAAAAAAGTAGGAGAAGAAAGAATGAAATACTGAATCTTTATTTGTAGAGATACCATATAAATATTTGAATAGTCTAATCTTACTTTTAGATTATTTAAGTTAACTGAAAAAGAAGAAAAGAAGTACGTAACTCAGAATATATTGTGACTATTCAATATAAGTCATAAGCATATCAGCATTATGTTTTCAATTAGATTTATACAACTATAACTATGTATTGCCACTGTGTACAATCTACAAGGTACTTTTGGGGAAGAGTGGATAATGATATGAATAAAAATAATGTACTTAGCCATCAAATCATTCTAATGACAGAAATACACACATTAATTGTGCTCATTGACAGTATAAATAGCAAAATGTATCATATAGAGATATACAGTGTATAGTAATAGAATTTAATGAAATTTTAGCATTTATGTAGGGACTTACCAAGATGTCAAAGACAGGCTAAAATAACTTACCTGTTATTCTCTTATTGATTGATTGCATTATAATTATTTATCAATGATGAGAGGATGGATGAGAGAGTAAAAGGATGCTCATGAATTCTGAACATGATATAAAATTGTTGAAGGGTGGCTGATATGCTATAGAGTTCAGAGAATATTGAAAAAAGTTATATTGTACTACCTCGACATGGAAAGAAGTACCACAAGGCTCCGTCTTAGGCCCAGTATTCTTCAATAAATTCATAAATGGCTTAGATGAGGGAATAGAAGGAAAACTCATCAAATTTCCAGATGATACCAAACTGGCAGGAATACCCAAAACCCCAGAATATAGGATCAGGATCCAAAAAGATTTTGATGAACTTGAACAATGGGTCCTGTCCAACAAAATGAATTTCAATGTGGAAAAAAGCAAATATTTACATCCAGGCAGGAAAAACCAAAGATATCGGTGAGATTAGGTAAGATCTGGATCAAAAACAGTAACTGTAAAAAGGACCTTGGAATCCTAGTGGATGACCACTTAGATAGAGGTAGCAGTGTGCAGCAGACATCAAAAAAATAAATGCAATCTTAGGTTGCATAAACAGGCATAGAAACTAGCTCATGTGAAGTATTAGTGCCACTTTATAAAAACCCAGTAAGATCACATCTGGAATACTGCAAGCAATTTTGGTCATCATACTACAAAAAAGATGGAAAAAGCTTGGAAATGGCTTTGGAAAAAGTTCAGAGAAGAGCAAATAAGATGATCAGAAGCTTGGAGCTTAACGATATGAAGAACGGCCACAGGTTTTGGGTTTGGCTGGTCTAAAGAAAAGATGAATTAGGGTTGACTTGATAACAGTATTCCAGTATTTCAGGAGCTGCCACAAAGAAGTGGGGCTCAAATTATTCTACAAAACATCACAGGGCAGGACAAGAAACAATGGTTGGAAACTAATCAAAGAGATAAGCAACCTGGAATTAAGAAGTAACTTCCTGATGGTAAGGACAATTAACCAGTGAAACAAGTTGCCTCCAGAAATTGTGAATGCTCCAACACTGGATATTTTTAAAAAGAGGTTAGACAGTCACTTATCTGAAATGGTATAGGTTCTCCTGCTTGAGCAAAGGGCTGGACTAGAAGACCTCCAAGGTCCCTTCCAACTCTATTCTATTCTATTCTATTCTATTCTATTCTATTCTATTCACAAGATTAAAGCTAGATGTCAGTAGACACTTCCTGTCAGCCAGTGCAACAGGTTCTCACATGACATGGCAAAAATTCCCTTTGAATTCTTCAATTTATGTGTTATTTATGACATAGATAATAATCTTATAGAATCCTTTTCAACTACCTTGAATATGTATATTTCTAATTTATGTGAAAATATATTAATAATATTTACCAACACATAGAGGAACATATCCTGGTTGTGAAGAGTTTCAGTGTCTTCAGGATTCCAGTATCCTTGTTACTGTGTTTAGAAAACTGAATGAAAAATAATATCTTGAAATGGAGAAAAATTTGTAGTGCTATATAGTGCTTTGTATTTGATTCCAAAAACATTGCCTTAATACAGGCTGCAGTCATAGTACCCATCCACAAACTCTTTGAAGCAATCACATCCTTTTTGAGAATTATAATCCCAAAAAAAACCTCATCTGTATTAGTTGTAGTCTTTTATATCTCCACACATTCCAAAGCCAGTTCTTGGAATGATATCTGAAATGCTGCATAGTCCTCATAATTTATCTCCCTCCAAATATGAATTTGTATTTCTCATATAACTACATTTGAAATGTGTTACTTACTTATAGTTGATGAAAATGAGCATGTTTTGCTGCTTTATTAAAAAAAAAAATTTATTTAAATTTTGTGTTTTGGTTGCTTTGTTTTTTCTTGTATACCACTAAGAGTCACGTTCATGAGATAAATAGATATATAAACTTCCTAATTAAACATTAATTATTTTAAAAAAACAGAGGCTATTTAAATAAATTAAATTATTCTATAATAAATTAAATTAATTAATTAAATTCATTTAAAATTAATTAGTTGATTAAAATTCTTTCCAAAATTATAATAATTTTGTCAATATTATCACAAATTATTTAGATCTTATGTAATATGCTTTCAATCGTCCAGTAAGCATCATGACTAAGTGAATATTTGAACAAAATATTCCTGATAATTGCTGTCCTATAAGACTGTTGTGAATTTGTGCAACGTATATACCTGTTCAGTATTATTAGAATGATATCAAATAACAGCACGCCAAAATATCAATTTATCTTTCTGTGGTACATACGCAATTCAATTGACAAATGTCACAAATATAACCTTAGAAACACACATAGATAGAGATTATATCTTAAAATCAAATCCAAACCACAAAAATTAACACAAATTTCAAAGTATCTAGATTTAAATAAATTATTTATGTAAGTAAACATAATTTAACTGTAAATTGCATTAATAGACACAGAAATAAAATTACACCAATTTCCAAATTCCAAAACTCATCAACAATTCTTTGAAATTCATGCTAATTTATGAATGCTTCTAAAACTTTATTTCTAGTTTTATATGAGTCATTATTTGTTAACTACTCATATGATAGATCTGGTAGCAAAGCTATGTGTATTTGTTCAGGTAAGAGTGCCTAGAATTTAGAAAAAAGGCATTGATATAGTAGTTGCAACATGAAAGGGTGAAGAAGAGCCCTTTCATCTTACTTTATATAACTACTAATGAAGATATTATTAAAAAAGGATCAAGTAATTTCACTAGCCTGGAGAGTAGAAGTGAGCAGATGTTGTTCAATAACCATTGGATAATGTTTTGTATTTCTTAACCACATCATTTAGAAACCTTTTCAAAAGCAGTTGTCTTATGCGACAAAACTAATGTGGTGGGACAATGGCCAATATTGGAGAGGTGAGTCTACTATTAGTCTTCTTAAAATATTTAATTATTTATAAAAGCATCCAGAAGCACATTTTTAAAAGCCTACAAAATGGCAGCTCCCCCCCTCCCCAATTATATGTTATATTATTTTTAGGGATTTTTAGTCTGATTTGGAAATAATTGATGTAATAGTAGGAACTGGTACCGTTCTAAACATTGGCATGTTCGCATTATTTATGACTATGCTTGAAATGTTTCACTTTTCTAAAAGCTAATAGATAGATTAAATGTAATCTGTAAAGGGAAAGGTAGTTTTTAAACCTAAACGAGTATCTAATTCAGTCAAATGAAGAGTTATGTTGGATTTCTTTGTAATAATTCTGTGTCTGATTTATAATACTGAGCATGCTGTTCACAGTAAGTAGAACTGAACCTACACCTCTCTAGGTCTTGCTGGTATTTCAAGTAAACAAATAATTTGTATGCAACAATTTAGCACTTGCTTTCATTCTGCTTACTATATGCTATGGAGTATATATGGTGCAAATATGATAGTGATCATAGAAGGAACCCATCTTGTTATTACAGCAGTTTTTATGAAATCTTTGTGAGAATAATTCTTATGAATTAGAGTTTGCAACAAATATATCAACTATTCTCAATTTTTGTTTTTACATCTTATCAATGAGTTGGGTTGTTGAATTCTGTCACCTGTGCATTAGATTCATGACCCTTCTGATTTGTCATGGTTTCCTGGGAGTTGCCATGTAGCTAGGTAGGAAAAGGAAGAAGTCATGACTGGATTTGGAAATACTGGAAAATTTTGTTTCAATATCCAACTTTTGGGAAAAGTAGTTGAGAAGGTGGCAGCCATGTAGCTTCAGAGACTTTGGAAGAAGCCGATTATTTGGCCATTACATTCAGGTTTCTGGCTGAGATATAAGACTGACATAACACTGATTCTGCTTGTGGGTAAAACCTGATGGGGCTCAGGATGAGAATGTTGTGTCTTTTCTGGCACCCATGAGTCTGTGAATAGTTTTTAATATTATTTTATTTATTCATTTATTTGATTTGTCAATCGTTTACAAGATAACAGGTATAAGTATTAACATAGTTATGAATACATGAGATGGATGCATATAAGAAAAATAAAAAGAAACAACAGGACAGGGACGGTAGGCACATTGGTGTGCTTATGTACACTCCTTATAGGTCTCTTAGGAAAGGAGTGAGGTCAATAGAAGACAGTCTAAGTTTAAAGTTTTTGGAATTTGGGGAAGAAACCACAGAGTCAGGTAGACATTGACCACTCTGTTACTGAAGTCGTGTTTTCTGCAATCAAGTTTGGTGCAGTTAACTTGAGTTTGTATCTATTGTGTGTTCTTTTATTTTATGACTGAAGCTGAAGTATTCATTTACAGGTAGGACATTGCAATGTATGATTTTATATACTATATTTAGATCGGACCGAAGACGGCATAGTTCTAGATTTTCTAGGTCTATCAATCATGTATCCTTCTGGCCAGGCTAGGGAGATTGGCAATGAGATTTATGGATTCCTCAGTAGTTTTCTTCATCTGATTCCAATTGCTTCTGATTAGGAGGAGAGCTTTATCCCTAAATACATGCTTGTGGATTTACATGTCCATATTTTTTAATGCTTTTCCTAATGTTTATTACCATTTCTTTTCTGTCTGCTTCTTTGCCTTTATTATTAGCTGATTAGCCATAATCAGAAACAGTAAAACTCATTCAATATACTAAATATTTATTTATTTAAACATTTTATATATAACATTTAAAGTCTCATCCTTTGGAATGCATATGCTACATTAATGCATATATTAAATGGTAGTGCATGACACTTTCTTTGCCCTTTGCTGTTTTTATTTATTCCATGGATGAAAATCCTAAAGGGGAAAACAACTTAAGAATCTTGGGAAACTCTAAAAAGCATGATCATAGAAGCCCAGACAAGCACATTACTATTGAGAAAGAAAAACAAGAAATCCAAGAAGAAACCAGCATGTCTGCACCATGATCTCTCTGGCAAATTGAAAGAAAAAAAGGACAAGTACAAAAAATGGAAAGAAGGATATACAACTAAGGTAGAATATCAGCAGATAGCTAGAATCTGCAAAGACAAAGTCAAGATAGCAAAGGCTCAGAATGAACAAAGACTTACAACAAAAGTCAAAGATAATAAAAAAAGTTTCTATCCAACAGTAAAAATAACAACGTCGAAAAAATCAAGGAAACAGTTGAGATCCACTATGGAGAGAGAGATGGCAAGAAAGTAACAGGCCAACAGAGAGAAACAGTACTGCTTAAACTAATTCTTTGCATATATATATATTATATTTGGTTTTTTTAAGCTGTCGCCAGGTACCTTCATGTGTAGCCCGTCAGCCCTTCGGGTATTATCCCCACGTCATTGCTAGAGCTGAACTGAAGACCACTTACAAAAATGAATAAATCTCAAAGAAAGACTAAAGAATTTAGAACATGAAAAACCCCCAAAACTCACAACAACTGAGCAATTGATATATAATGTTCCAACAGAAACTCACCAAAACAGAAACATGTTGTCCATCCAACAGGGGCGGGGGGTTCAGTTATCCATAGCCCACCCAAAAACTAATCCCAACACAGAATCCATCATAATGCCTGCCATAGAATCCGCAGCCCTAACCAATTAAATACAGATGAAGCCTGACAGATAAGACCCAAGATACTACAATCTTATGCACAACAAAACCACCAAAAAAAGTAAATTTGCAAAAAAGATAATCAGAGCACATAAACCCTGAAAAAATGAATAACAGCATAATAATCTATCCCAGCAGACAAGGAAAATGCCAACAGTAGTAATGGAAGAAAAGACTTATAGAACCAAAATTGACAGACCTACTCCAGACTCCACATACAAACCCTATAAACACAAGACCCAACCACAAGTATCTTAGAAAAATAACAAGAAGAAAATTATAACAGCCACATAAGCCAAAGAATCCAACAGACGATCATCCCAAGAGCAAAAATCTTCTAGAGCCACCCAAATTATAGTGGCACTCCCAAAAATACACAAAGAAGGCCCATACCTCTCAGACCCTAGTCAGCTTCCATTAGGAGCACCATTACAAAACCTAGCAAATACTTAGCAGAAACAACTACAGCCCCATGCCTGCAAACCGCAGCTTCATATGTAACAAAACTCATACCACTTCTTAGAAATGATCAAAGCATCTACAGGTGAACAGCAAGATCTGCTTGTAAGTTTCGACGTGGTTTACTATTCACTCAAGTCCGCTAGGGGGGGTAAAAGAAACTCTTGCAAATCATCAAAAAATAAATACAACCAGCTAACAACCTTCAATGCGAACTAACATAACACGGCATTAACCAACACATTTTCATTATACAAAGGAACAAAGATACAAGCCAAATTGAAGGAGCCCCTATGGGTATCACCACTGTCACCACCGTCATTGCAACCTGATTCATTGGAAGAATATCGAATCCAGAGCCCTGTTAATGCCACCCACAAACTACTAAACTATGCGCTAAGATATATCTGATACACATTGTGATTTGGCCCCATGCGAAAAGAAAACTTAAACAATTTCCTAACACACTCTAAACAGCCACACCCCACAAATCAAGTTCACCATGGAAATGGCAAATAACAAAACAACTACCATTCCTAGATTACTAACTTACAAAAGAACAGATGCACACGGGATACACCATATACCAGAGAAAAACACAACACCAACTACTACCTCAACGTCCAATCCACCCAACCACCCAGACACAGGCAATTCCGTGCGCTAAACACTTAATTACCAGAACCAACACGCCTGCGCAGACAAGACACAATATAAAGACTGAACTATGCCACCTGGACTAAATGTATTGACACCAATGGCTTCCACAAAAACAAAATCACCAACTTGCATCCACAAAAACACACCAAGACATAACAGAGACCTAGAAGACTAACAGACCTACTGCGAAACAGCTGTCTTGCCCATACATAAGAAAGTACTACAGATAAAATCAGTAAGATACTACACAGGCTATCACATCAAGACTGCCTTCAAAACAGACAAAACAAATAGCAGCCATCCTTTTAAAAACCCCAAAGACAAATTGACCTGAAAACCAAGCATGATACGAAGTTCCCTGTGCACATGTCCGGCCATATACATGGACAGAACAAACAGAAGAATAAGTACCCGCCTGGAACATAATGAACAACAAAAAATAGCAGTAAAAAAGCTGGAACACATCCTCCTCACCAGTCCAACACATGAAAAGCCAACAGGCAACAGCATCAACTTCAATGGCCCATCCAAACCCTAGCCGCCTATAGAAAACCCCCAGCCACAGAATCGTCAGAGAAAGCCATAGATATTGGAAAAAAGACCTGAAAGCAATGAATAAAAGAGATGATTCCAGCAGATGCCTCAATCATTTTGGAAGCCCTGCACTCTCAAATAGAAAGATCGTCCACACCACAAACCAGAGGGCAGTCGTTTGTGCCCAAGTGTTTGCCTGGCGTGTGGTGTGGAGATCTGTTCTATTGATGAGTGCAAGCTTCCAAATGATGCATAGTTTGGTGGAATCATCTCTTCTATTCATGCTTCTTGAGCTTTTAAACAACGTTAGCAAAACAACTTACAGCCCCCATGCTGAAACCGCCTAGCTTCATATGTACAAATCATACCACTTCTTAGAAATGATCAAAGATCTACATGGCCTGGAACAAGCAAGATCTGCGTTGTAAGTTTTTGAATGGTTTCACTATTTCATTCAAGTCACCGATAAAGGAAACTTCCTTGAAATCATCCAAAAATAAATAGCCAACCAGCCTAAACACTCATGGAACTAACAGAACACTGCTAACCAACAATATCTTCATATACACAAGGACAAAGAATAACAAACAAAAAAAAAAATGCCCAAATTGAAGGAGCGCCCTATGGGATCACCACTGTCACCCGTCATTGCAAACCTGTTCATGGAAGAATTCGAATCCAGAGCCCTGGCTAATGCCACACACAATTAATTCAAAAAATATATAATATGAAATTAGGCACTAAATTTGAAAATATTATTACAACTATTTATGATACACAACAGGCCAATATTATAGTAAATGGAGAATATACTCAACACTATTTCTTATATGTACAATGACCAAGTACTTGATATTCAGGAGACGAGGCTGGTGCCATTAGGACAATGGGTAAGATTTACTACATAGTTGTAGGAAAAAATGATAGGGACTTCTATTTTCTCTTGCACCTTTGTGTTGGCATTAACAGTGGTTTTGGTGTTTTGTTTTTGCAAAGCAATACATAAAGTGCCTAAAAAGAGAAAAAATTGTGGACAAAAAATTACTCTTGTCAGAAATGACAGTCTACCTTCTCACAATGCAAATCAATAGAGAAAACCAATTCTTGCAAATTGCAACCTTTAACTTCTCCAAGGACTATCAGCAAGGACATTTCTGCTAAAAAATGGCTTACTAGAATTTTTTTTCTTTATTTTAAAATGATTATGGAAGACCACTGATGAAATAAAAGCTTCATATTTACTTTTTAAATTGTTTATAGCCCAAAATATTGTGTCTGTAAATCATAAATCATCCTTTGCAGAATTCAAGTTTTGATCCATTACATGAGCAAACTGCAAAATAAAAGTGCAATTTCATTTAAAATGCTTGGCAATAGCTAATATCATTCCAGCCAAAACTGCCCCAAACTTTGATTTAATAGGATGCATTCAGGTAATTTTTCTGCAACTTTAAACATTGTTTTTACTTTTAATGCCTTGAAAATGCATCCCCTTCCCCCCAATTGATTTTATCTTCTTCCATTTGGCAATATTGATTTGTTTCTCTGTCACATAAATGGAACAAAACCTCATCTGGCTTATTTTTAGGGAACAACTTCCATTTATGCAACCTTCTAATACATTATCTTTTCTTTTTCTTTTTAACTACAGCAGCATCTTTGGATGCTGAATGCAATGTTTGATAGCTTGCCGATGAATTCATAAAGGCATACTGTATATTACTTTTATGTTGCTAAAAAGAGCGAAGGTAGCTTTTCTTGTTCTTTGTCATTGTTCTCTTCTCAGCACCTCTGTTAGGAATATTCCAGTTTTGAAAGAAAAGTATGTTCTGGGACCCACATAAGACTGAAACAAATGTAAAGAGTAGTTCCTGCTTTTGAATTCATTAAAGAGTATTCCAAACTTTGAATATTAACTTTTACTGCTATAAGTGATAATAATATATGTAACAATTGAATAATCCAATTCCTGCAGAATTTGCTGTTTAGAATAAATCAACATCAATTCTACAAAACCTTTAAAAATGGAAAAGAATTAAGCACAAACAATGAAAAACCTGACAAAAAAGGTCTTAAAATCTTGGACAAATTTGTGAGAAAACAACAGGACTCACAATATGAATACAACAATGGATCATGTAAATTAAAATGCAATGAAAGTACCCAGCATGAAAGACATTAAGGTAACTGAGGAACTGGTATGAAAGCAATCAAAGAAGGTAACCTGGAATGCTCCTAGACCAAATGAGCTCCATGGATTCTGGATAAAATTACTAGCAAATCTGCATTCAAGATTGGCAGGTTGGATGAACAGAGTTTTGGAAGCATCGGAAAATGAAGAATGGTTAACTAGAAGGACATTCCTAATTCAGAAGTGAAAGAAGAAGGGAAATAATCCTGGAAACTATAAACCCATAACTGCTTTCTAACAACATATAAACTATTTATCAGTATAACTGCAAATCAAATCTATAACTATTTGGAAAAAATATTTATTTTTTGTGGAATAAAACATGTTACAAAAAGTTGAGAGAAACAAAGAACCAGTTATTGATTGACAAGTTGATTTTGAAAAATAATAATAATAATAATAATACTTCCAGGCAGTCGAATGTCTTCTTGTAATCAATTCATTCTACGTTTAAGTTGATCTTCCCTCTTTTGTAGGTTTCAAATCATTTTGTCAATTAGGAATTAATATTCTGTTCCTCTACTGTTTGGGTAGTTGCCTTTCTGCTTTAGGTGTTCTTTTTAAAAAAATCTTTTATATCAGCTAATTTTTGCCAGCTCTTGGCCATTCTTCAGTTTCACCATCTTGCAGTATGTTAACTGCTTGAGTGGGCATAGACTAATCAGATGTTTCAAACAAAATCCATGCCAGGGGTGTCAAACTCAAGGCCAGGGCCAGATCCAACCCACAAGGTGCTTAGATCTGGCCCCCAGGACCACCCTGGAATCAGCAAAGGACTGGCCCATGGTCCCTCTTTCAGTAAAAACAGGCTCCCAATTTCCGTTTTAGACTGGGATGGCCTCCTGCAACTCTCAGCCAGAAAAGACCATTTGATATTATTGGCCCTCCTGAGCTCCTTTTTCACTGGCAGAGAGTTGCAAGAGGCTGTTACAGCCAAAAACAGATATTGGGAGTCTGTTTTCGCTGGCAGAGTGCTCGGGCCACCGCAGGCATCCCTGATACAAGTGAAGTCAATCTGGCCACAGCCATGCTGGCCTCCCAAGGTCAAACACAACCCTGATGCAGCCCTCAATGCAATTGAGTTTGACACTCCTGATTGATGCAATTCATCAAGCCTCTACATGCTGATCTTCTAGCTGTTATTTACTGCTTTATTATTTCCAATGGTCCATTTACTTTTCTTATTTCCGGGTTATATTTCTTGATGAGGTATTATTTACTTTCATTTGTTCTAGTATGCTTGCATCTGATCTCAGTTTGCTAATCTTATTTTCCAACCTGATCTTCCATTTTGGTGATGCACTGTTTGGCTTTTTTCCTTCTTTGTTGACCTTGCATTATAGGTATTCATCATAACTGAAACTGTGCTATTCAGTGAACTGGTGCTTACATTTGATATTATTGGCATCTTTTAATGGCATCTTTTACTGCTTATTCTACTGTAGATGTTTCTTTGGAATGATCTTCAATGCAGGAAACCTTATTCTGTTGTTTTTGTGTTGTTCTAGATTCTCTATTCTGTTACTTTAGTTATAGAGCTTTGTTCTTTCTGAGGTAGAGGAAAGGATGCTTGGTTTGGGAATGAAACCAACTCAATAGCTGTGCTTCCTTCCTCTAGTGTCAATTCCTCCTGATTTGTCTCTATAGTCTGAGTTACTTGTGACAATGCTTTGTTTTCTTTGCCATGTTTTTTGTTTTTCTTCCAGTATGTCTGCAACTCCTGGCTCTGGTTCTCAGCCATCAGTTCTGAGACCTGTAATTCATTTTTTACCTCATGTCCAGGAACTCCAACATAAAGCAGGGTCCTTGTTGAGGCAGGCAACAACTGAGCCAGTCTGCGCTTTTGTAATTTACACCTCACCATATTTTTATAAGATCATACATCAAGAGAATGAAGAAAAACTTAAATTCCAAACTCAGTGAAGAAAATACCATCAAGGGAATTAATACTAGGCAATTCTAAACACATACATACATGCATAGACCCACACATCTACACACCCACACCCACACATAGAATCTCATCTGCCATCATCAGGCTTCTGTATTGAATACAGAAGCCTGATTCTGCCAAAACGTTGCTACAACTTTAAAACCACAACTATAATGATGTGGGAAAATACCTGAACAAATTTTCCCACATCTTTATAGCTGTGCTTTTAAAGTTGTAGCGATGTTTCGGCAGAATCTCATCTGCCATCATCAGGCTCATGTATTGGATTCATTTTCATTGTGTGTGTCAGGCTTTTGCAGCCAGTTCTCTTTTAAATTTGGTACTAGCCTCATGCTTTGTTTGAATATTCTTCATCCTGATTGGTTGGGAGTCGTGGTCTGTGTTTATTGGTTTTGGAATTGGCTGTGTTCTGCTTGATTGGTGTTTCTAATATCTTCTGTCTGTTTTGTAGCATTTTTTTGTCTTGATTAGATGGCAACATTGTGTTTCATGTATTGGGGGCTTTACAAGCGGAATAGTCAAGATCTTGTTGATGATCCAAACTCTGTCAAAGACCTTGGATCTCTAATGATCTAAGTGCTAGAGCCCACTGTATCTACATAGCCAAAAAGGCATTAAGAGTTGTTAACTTAATCCTATATAGCTTTTTCTCTGGTAATATCACACCACTAATTACAGCATACAAAACATTTGCTAGACCAATACTTGAATACAACTCATCAGTCTGGAACCCACATTACGTATCTGATATTAACACAGTTGAGAGAAAGTCCAGAAATATTTCACAAGAAGAGTTCTCTACTCCTCTACTCATTGTAAAATACCTTATGCCACCAGACTTGAAATTCTAGACCTAGAAAACCTTGAATTATGCCGTNCAAGAGCACACAATAGATACAAACTCAAAGTTAACTGCACAAAACTTGATTGCAGGAAATACGACTTCAGCAACAGAGTTGTCAATGTCTGGAATACTCTACCTGACTCTGTGGTTTCTTCCCCAAACCCCAAAAACCTTAGACTGCCTACCTCTATATGCAGTTGCTGGTAACCAATGGATATACTTTCTTGAGGCATAGGTGTATTGTTGCCATGCAACCACAAGATTCACTTTTCTGTCTCTTCTATATTATTTCAGTGTGCCAACTAGACATAAAGAAATAGCAAATGTTCAGATTTGCCACAAAGAATAAACAAGCTCTTCATCTTTCAGTAAGTTTGGGGGTCACATATTGATTTATTTTCAGATTTAGTGCTCGTAGATAATAGCACGTATGGCTCTGAGTGCATAAAAAGTACATTTTACTTATTATTGGTTAACCCGTGATTGGCAATCCACTTCAGAGAGGGTAACCTCCAGGCTGCATGCGATAATGGAAATATAAAAGAGGCATCTTTACTCTTCCTATTCCCCTGCTATGACAATTTCCTCTTTTGTTCATTTCATTTTATTTTGTTTCATTTCATTTGTAAAATCTTTTCAAAAATATGGGTTAAAGGACCTGACCTGCTTTCCCTCTTCTTCTTGTCTTAGGAGAAAACCTTCCACCAAGGCCACAGCCTGGGTGCAGGTCTCAGGCCCATATTCCTGATAGGATGGTTAAGAATTGCTCCAAAATCAGCTACTCCAGGATCTGTTCCTTTGTCTGGTTTTCAGGCTGCAACCACTGATGGCACAGTTCTCATAAATGACCACAAGCTTCATGGGGTCCCCTGACTTCCAGGAACTGGAACAAATGGAAGTACCAATGCTGCATATTTATAGATTCTTCTTGTAGAATGGTAACCTTTAGCTTTCCACAAGTGCCCTTTTCACTGGCTTCAGGACTCTTAAAGGCCTCCTGAGTTTCTCCACTGAGATTTGGCATAAGTTTGGCCATGTCCTTATTTGGTGGCCATTGACAAGCTTTGTCTGCCCATTCAAATGCAGACACTCATTCCAGGGCAGCAAGTCTGACAATTGAGAATTTGCCTAGATGGAGTGAGAGGTCTTTATTGTTTTCAGAAGTCCTTGCCATTGGAGATCTTCATGGAGAGACATTCCCTCTTGTCTTTCAATCCTACTGTGCTGGGAAGAGGCCCATCTTTAAAATTCATTCATTATCCCCAATGTTTTCTTGCCTCTTTACCTGAGTCAAGATTTGGATCTTCTATTTTTCTCTTTGTGTGGATTGTTCACAAAGGCAGATAGGTTGGAAGAATGAGTCTTATAAATTTTCTTGTATTTAAATTCTTTTGTCTCTTTGGTATTGGCCTTAGCATGGATCAGGTCTGCATCCCCTGAAGCCGTAGAACCTGGGTCATTAACCACTATACGCAGTATAGCAATCTTCCATTCTGAGAAACTCAACTTGTTCTGAAAAAGAGCAAGAAGCAGAAAGAGCCTAGAATATTTGCACATTAAGATATACAACAAAAATAATTTCCTTCTATGCAACTCTTGCTCCAGTTGTTGGCTGAAGCTATGATGTCATAAAATATTTACCAAAATGGTGACTTCTTGTAGAAAGTATAACTGAATGTTGGAAAATCAAGGAAACAAAAGGCAAATTTTATCAGTGAAAGAAATATATTCTGAGACCTTGATGTGGGAAAGGGAAATACATAGTCAAGGTCTTTTTGAAGTGTAGCAATATTGTCTGTGGTAATGAATAGCTTTACATAATCAGCAAAGAGAATGCAGTTGCTCTTAATATGATCATAGAGGTCATTTATGTAGAGTATGAAGAGAGTTGGTCCTAAAACACTGCCTTGAGGGACACCACTGTTGGAAGGTGGAGAATTTGATAGGAGGCTCCCAATTTTGACTATTTGTTGTCTGTTTGACAGGAATGCTTCTATCCAGTTATGCAGGTGTCCAGAGATACCATAAGATTTTAGTTTTAGGAGTAGTTTGTCATGTACCACTGAATCAAAGGCTTTACAGAAGTCTATGTAGATTGCGTCTATTGCTTTGCCCTGATCAAGTTGTGTTGTCCATAGGTTTTTGCAGTGTAAGATTTGCAGATTACAGGATAGTTTGTTCCTGAAACCAAATTGTTTATTAGAGAGTAGGTTGTTTGTTTCTAAGTGGAGGATGATGGATTGGTTAATAATTGATTCCATGACTTTACAGGTGACGCAGAATAAAGAGATAGGTCTGCAATTTTCAACTAGGCTAGGCTCTTCCTTTTTGAAGATGAGGATGACCGTGGCTTGTGACCATAGCTTTGGCAAGGAGCTGGTCCTGAAAGATTTTTCAAAGATTATGCTTAGAGGTTCTGCTATGCCAGTGGATAGCTTTTTAAAAAAGAATTACAATCATGCGTTCCCATGCTGCTCCCATGTGAAATGTGTGGGGAGGTTTAAATATCCATGTGCATTTGTTGGCTTTAAGGTAGCTGTCAAGTGGCGAATCAAGGCGAATGCTGCCTTCTATCTGTAGTTCTTTACAAGCGCCTACAAAGTTCATTCCACAATCAGATCTGAATTCCTTGACTGGGCCTCAGCTTGAAATCTTCTCAGGGCATTGATGAAACAAGAGGCATCCATAGATTCAATGACTTCGGTATGGACCACTCAAATGCTGAGGCATGTGAAGAGTACTGCCCATCATTTGCTGTTAGCTTGACCACCCCGGTCCGTCGGGCATATACAGACCAAGGGCTGAATGCATTGAGGCCTACATTGCTGAATGGTGGTTTGGAGCTCAGTGATAGGTCAGCCTATTGGGTGGTTCGGAGCTCAGGTGATTGGTCAGCCATCATCTGGTGTAGAGTCTGGCCTTGTTTGTGACAATGGAAGCAAGATTGCAGAACATTTGTAATATTTCTTTTGGCACCTATGATCCAGAGTCCACTTGCTCTGAGGGCACCTTCTGTGAAGTGGCAATCTTGATGGATTAGTTCGTGATGGTTGCTTCTGGTGGCCTTTTAGGATTGGAACGGTACTCTTGCTTCCTCGGTGTCAAAGGGTGTTGGGAAGCTGTTGGAAAGGGTGTTGCGAATCCAAACACCCGTATTTTTGTAACCCTGGCCTCTTTATTGCTTTGCCTGCCTTCAGATGAGCAGAGGAAGATCAGCTTTTGTTTTACCGACAAGCATACAGGCATGATTTCTCAGTGTCTTTCATTGCATTTGTAGAAGGTTTCAAGACAGAGGTTTGATTTTCATTTAAGAGCTGGGAAATATCTGACTCTCCTTGTTATGCAAATGGAGTCTTTGAGATAGCAGGAAGACAAATTGAACAGAGACGAGGTGGGGGGGGGTTACTGGCTTTCAACTCTACAGTGAGAAAATTCTCTTTGTTTCTAGCATGTGGGGGAACTCCAGTCCCTCCCACCATCCAAACAGCATGTAAAGAGTTCCGATGGACAGAGAGAGTGGGGGAGGGAGAAAGAGCGAGAGAGAGAGAGAGAGATGAAGAGAAATGCAGGCTTAGATTAAGATTGCATATTCACTTCTATAAGGCTTCTATATTACACTGCTTTATCACAAATCCAAATTAATTGTCTTTATACTGATGGGCTTCAGGACTTCAAATTAAATTATCTTTTTACTATTCTGTATCCTGTATTTTAATTCTTTAATAATTTTTTAAGAAGAATTCTACCAAATTCTGTCCTTCCACACCCCAATTCTCTCTCTCTCTCTCTCCTCCCCCCTTATTCGATGGTCAGTTGCATTAATGCTTTAATAATGCATTCATAAATAAATGCAGATTGCAGGCCTACAGTCAAATATAATTTCTTGCTTTTGTACTTTATTGTACAAACTACATTTTTAGTTTGCTATCTCTGAACTACCAACAAACTCACATCTCATGTTATGCCATAATGTGGTTTATTTGATTCTGGCTCAGTTGGAAGGGATGTTGGAGGTCTTTTAGTTCAATACCCTGCTCAGGCAAGAAACCCTACACTATTTCAGACAAATGATTGTGCAATCTCCTTAAAAACTTCCAGTGTTGGAGCATTTACAGCTTCTAGAGGCAAGTTGTTCTATTGATTAATTGTTCTAATTGTTAGGAAATGTGTCCTAGGCTGTTTCTCAATTAATTTCCATCCATTGCTTCTTTTCCTGCCTTCATGTGTTTTGAAGAATAGTTTGATTCCCTCTTTTTTGTGGCAGCTCTTGAGATATTGGAACACTGCTATCATGTCATCCCTAGTCCTTCACTGGATTAGCTATGCCCAGTTCCTGTAACTGTTTTTTATATTTTAGCCTCCAGTCCCCTGATCATCTTTGTTGCTCTTTTCTGCACTCTTTCTGAAGTCTCAACCTCTTTTTTATATCACGGAACTATTTTTTTTATTCCTATGTTATTACAGTGGGAGACTTTTATTTCTCCTTCTTTGTAAAAACAAAAGAATGAGTCGACAAATAAGGAAAATTGAGAAAAAGAATACAAATCAATTTTTTCCATTTTTTTTTCATTTTGAGTGATGGCACTGACAAGTACAATTTGAAATATAGAAAAGTGTCCTTCTTGATTCTGTGGAATACATATATGTTGGCTAGTTTAGATTTGCAGTTGAAACTGGAGGGCTGAAAGTACCTTTAGCTATTGATTGAACATATTTATATACAAAAAGCAATGTTTTGTTTTCAAATTAGAGCCTCATCTATATTAAGGCAACTACATGCTTAACTTATGGCCTAATAAAAACATCAAAATTATATATGTTAAACAGAAACCATAGTGATACATCTTCCTCTTTTTTCCTCCTCCAAACTGACAAATAATGCCTTGCTGAGCATCTGCCTGTTATGGCAAAGAAGCCATAAGGAAGGGAACACTGAAGACATATAAAACTGAATTTTGCCACAACCCCACAATACATATATAGTAATGCAAATTACAACTAGGATTCTTCTGTACGGGATTTCCTTCAATAGCTAAGCTGAAAATCTTGAAAGCCTGCAGTTTCTTGTAGTCTGATCTTGGCTGGGGCTCTCAGTCACACATTCTTCTCGCACCATTTATGAGTAGATGACCCCCTATGAAACCAATCCTTCCTATGAGTATTTTCTCTGGGAAACCTTGCAGAGAAACCACTTAATTTGATTTTACTTCAACTGCAGTTTGTGGGAAGGGAAAAAAAAAACACCTGCCCTATCGATTTGAAATACAGCAAGAGTTAAACTGAATGTGAACTCCCAGCCCTAGAGAGGATCAGGAAAAGGGTATGAGCGAAAAGGGGATGTTTTAGTGCAGGACACCCTTCCTGCTCCTTCTCTTCCCAGGATCAAAACTTAGGATTTTAATTTAATAAGATTGGTCTCTCCGGGTAATGGATCAGCTGCAGCTGGGCTTTGTTGAAAGCAAGCAGTGAGTGGAAATAGAGGTGTGGGGGGGATTGAGTAGATGAACAGAACTGAGAAATCGTGCTGCAAAAATCAAGAGGACAAATATCTGAAGGAGGTAAAAGGCTGGTTGACTAAATGGAAATTCAGGGAATTTTTATATAGTTTTATAAATTGGTCTCCTCTGGTGATCTGGCTTCTATAGTACCTTGTGCTGGACTCACAATAGTAATGATTGATAGATAGGATCTAGTGGGCCAAAAGGTTTCACAGCCATCACTTCTTGTATTATATGGTTTTAAAACTTTTTCGTGAGCAATGAATGTGTTCAAGCATGAAGCTTTAAAAGAAGGTGAAATGAAAAAGATATACAGATAAACTGAGTTGGAAGTAACCTTGTAGGTCATCTAGTCCAACCCCCCGACACAAGCAGGAGACTCTACACAATTTCTGACAGATGGCAGTCCAGTCTCTTCTTAAAGTTTCCAGTAATCAAGTTCCCACAACTTCTGAAGGCAAGCTGTTCCACTGGTTGATTGCTCTCACTGTCAGAATTTTTTTCATATTTCAGGTTGAATCTCTACTTGTTCAGTTTCCATCCATTATTCCTTATCTGGCCTTCAGGTGCTTTAGAAAATAGCTTGACCCCTTCCTCTCTTTGACAGCCCCTCAAATATTGGAATACTGCTATCATGTCTCCCCTGTTCCTTCTCTTCATTAGACTAGTCATTTTTGTAATTGTGCTTTTTGTCTTTCAATTTGTCAGAGAGACCTTTGTGCAGCCATGCTGATTTCTTCTTGGATTTCTTGCTTTTCTTTATCAGTGGTATTGTGCTGGTCTGGGCTTTTATTACCATATTTTTGAGAGTTTCCCAAGCGTCTTGATTTATTTTCCCCTTAAGGATTTTCATCTAAAAGAGCTTTCCCTATGGTATAAAGGAACTAAAACACAAGGGTATTTTAGAAGACATTATATATGGGAGTCTCTGTGGTTAAACTGGGAG
>BHFT01021760.1:0-24778 GCA_004320025.1 Laticauda laticaudata
GGAAACCTTGTGGCATGCAGGGGGGCCCAGTTACGTCCTGACTGACGAACTAACCCATGCTGGTGTATGTTCTGTCTGTGGTATTACGGGTGATACATTGAGGCTACATCAGCCACATAGAGAGACATTTCCACAGCACTGCGACACCCACCATCCGGCGGACGTGTGAACTTGGGTAAACGGCTAGGTCCACTGGCGACGAGATGCACACTGTAACTGTATGGGAATCTGTATGCAGGACACTGATGTATGTAACTGGACAGGACCGCAGCGGCCGAGCCACCTCAGGGGTGCTCATCCGTGTTAATCCACCTCTCAAGTGCCCCATTTGCCTACGCCGCACCGCCGCAGCGACACGGCTCCGCTGCAGCTGTCGCCGGGGATGTGCACGATTCGTAAGGCGCATGCGCTGGAGCAGACTGGCAGGCGGCTGCCCACATTCGCACGGGCTTCCGGGATAAGCGAGCGGCTGTGTCGCAGGAGCACAGCATAGCGGCTGCATGCGGTGCATCCACGGACCGCCATAGGCCATAGGGACTGCGTACTCGGGATGCGTAGGCGGATGCAGCGTCCCATTGACGCCTGCGGTGAGCGAATGAATTGGGCTCAGCTCCGCAGAAATAAAACGATGCAGCTCCAAGCATCCTAGCATTCAGAGGAAACGACTACTGCGACATTTCTGACAGGACGACCATGGGGGAGAGAGGAAGCTGCCTACTCTGAGCGCCTGGCGGACAGACCCCACCATCTCATCCCTGGCGCTGAACAATCTTGAGTTCTGTGTTTCGGCTGCGTTGTGTTCGGGTGCTCCTGTGGTGTTCTCTGCTTGCTGCTGGCTGCTTTCTCCTGCTGGTGCTGCTGGTGCTTTCTCTGCTGCGGTGGCTTCTTGCGGTTGGCTTTTGTCTGCGTGCTTTCCTGCTGCTGCTGTTCCCCTGGCTGCTGTCTGCTGCTTCCTGGCTGCTGCTGACTATCTTGCTAGCTGCTTGCTTCCCTGCTGCTACTGGCTGTGATGGACCCCCACAGGCCTCAAAAACCTGCTGACTGCAGCCCTGCCAGGGACGAAGCAGCAAGGCAGGGGACAGGGAGGCGAGAATCTATCTCTCCTTCCGTTAGATCTCTATATATGAGGTCTAGTGCTGGAGACGAGGGGTAGTACTTGGAGGAGGGCCCGGCTTATTCTTACATCTCTCAACCGTATATCACTATGGCGATCGAGCCCACAGAGCCCTCTCTTCCACGCATGACACTATTCATCTCTAGCTAAGGTATCTTGGCGCCCCACACAGAGAACCTCCCGACACTGCTATCTCTCTCTCCGTTTGCCGAGGACGGTGGAGGTCCCTGTCAACATGGAGCAAGAAGCAGCTCATCTCCAGGAGACCCAACCATCCCACCCTCAAGCTCACCTCCAACAGAAAGCTACTAAAGAATCTAGACTCAGTAGGGACAGAATGCCACACTTCCTCTTTTTGAGATCATTGACACAAATGCGAAAGCCAGCATCAGTATGCTCTGTTCCCCAGCTGGTTCACTTCAACATACCATCCTCGAACCGCAAAGCCCTTCATCCCTACGTGAGCAGCAACCTCATGGACATGCCCAAGCCGCAACAGGTGTATGAAGGAGAGGATCCACATGCTCTTTCTCAACCCTCCAGGCCAGCTGGACTGCCTCCTTACCCATCCAGGACTGCTCCTCCTCCCAGCGAATGTTCAAGCCTTCACGCCTTTCAACAGCTCCTCACCTACCAAGCGGTATAGTACCTAGACTTCCCACAAGCAGAGGCAGGCCCTTCCCAGCAGGCCCAGGTTCTTGGCGACGCCACAGACGCTCACCTTCGCCAGCTGCCAGACATGACAGCCCACTTTATGACACTCCTCCTTCTCCACCCCAAGCCAAGCCCTACAATGGACAGATCTGTCATTAGTTCTTGGATTGACATCCCAGGTCCTTTGAGGAGGGCCTCTCAACCTCACGGACTGATCAGCTCTCTTGAGAGCTTCCTGCACCACACCATCTCCTGCCTTACTTCTCGGGGCCAGGCACTCCCAATGGCACCATCAGACCACACTCCAGCCACAGCCATTCCAAGTCCCTGGCCCCTTTAATCTGAGACCATGGGGCACACTCAGAGTGACTGAGAAGATGTGCAGAGATGAGTTGTTCTTGTTCACTTTATCTTAGCTTAAGACACTTTACTTGGTCATGTTTCCTTTTTATACAGTTCATAACAGTTTGTTATTAATAAAGGTTTATAACTTTGCTATACACTTGGTTCATGTTTTTTTATTTAATAAAGTGTTGGGAAAACTTTGAAAAAAGGGTAAGCCTTTTGCAGCTTGTTGGGGAATTGGTAGATAGCTGGAATGGATAGCTGTGATGGATAGGGATGTGGGATGAGAGCTGTGGGAATGGGTAAGGATAGCTGTAGGTAGCGTGATAGCTGGGGATAGTAAGGATAGTGTCGGGAAGACTAAACCTCAGTGCAAGCATAGTGGGATTGATGGTCCACCCTCCACAGCGCTGCACACATATGGCCCTTTATTTATCAAGTACAAATTTAATTGTTGTCAGCACATTCAACATAAACAAAATTTATTAATGCCATGTTCTTGTACGCCAACTCAACATACAAGGCACAATCTCATCAGTGGTGATGAGACAGGCTGAAGGAAGCATTATTAACATCTACATCCTTCTTGCTACTCAATTGCTCAGCTGGGGGATGCAAGCCAGTGTTCAGGAGTGCGCTGCTTCTTCCCTTCACATGAATCTCTGTTGGGCGTTGCACATCCTTGCACAAGTGTCTATCAGGTTTGTCCTTTGCCTCCATTCACCAGGTCTCCATTCCCCATCTGCTTTGTTTGATGTCCACAACGCCTGTTCTGCAACACTGAGGGTTAGCGGATGCGCATGAGATTGTGCAGGTGCAGCAAGCTTCCATGCGAATGCTCCCACAGGTCTGTGGGCGATTGCCTGCATGGTGTGAGAAGTACTGTGATACCTTGTTGGCAGGAGTGCCAAAGACTTCTCCATCACCGTCTTGCCTGGACAGCCTGTATTGAAGATCCTCTTTCACGGTCGAGTTATATTGAATTTAGGGCTTCATCAGGAGTTCTGAGGGAGAAGGCGTCATCACCCTATGAGGAAGTAGGGCCACATCTTGTGTGTAGTTGGATAGGGGGTCTGGATTGTGAAAACCCATGATTGAGGTTAAGTCCAGCATCCCTTGAGTGTGACTGTCATTGTATATTGGTGCAGTCTGAAGCTGACCCGTTGCCTGAAGCATCGAGTGTACATGAACTATGTAGTCAGCATCAACCAAGCAAAGAGTAGATGACAGATGAAGAAGCCCTTGTAGTATAATAATTGGATCCCTGAAGTTGGCTGGAGCTTTGCAGGCCACATGCTTCCATCTATGGCTCCCAAACGGTGTGGGGAAAGTCCACCTATGATAACCACTGCTCTCAACTTTCCTCAAGCCCTTTTTCAGTGGTGTGGACCACTGGAGAGGCTCTCCACACTTATTCTCGATGATGGCCTGCACCACTTCTTGACCACCAAGCTGATGCTCTGTTTTGTGGCACTCCTCCAGGCAACTGCTATGTTTCTGTTGAGTCGGTCCCAGAGGGCCAGTGGCGCCAGAGTCAGTGCCACCTTGAGCCAGGGTCACAGCTGGCCGGGGTTGGTGCTCTGCTTGGTCAAGCCTGGGTCTCAGCCACGTCCCACAACTCGTCAAAACATTGGCTGTTGGCATCCTCATGAATGCTGAATGCCCGAGGGTCTTCAATTCCTCAGTCCACCACCAGTTGTATAGAGTCCAACTCCCCACTCTTCTCCTGATCCATCTCGGACCCAGACAGCTCTTTGGACCATCTCTTCTCCTTGAGTAGAAAAGGTGAAACATCCTGAAGAGGGCTTGGTTACTGTGTTGAATGATGGGCGGCTACCAAAAGGAGTTGGCGATATCCATGCGTGGAATCAATGGATATGTGAAGAAGCAAAGACACGGCTGAGAGGTCTCCACACCACGGCTGCTGGACTGATAGTGAGAATCCAGGTGATTTCCTCCCCCTTTTATAGGAAAAAGTGTCGTTTCCACTGAGGTTCGCTTCCACATACTCTGAGCATTCTCCCAGACAGTCCTAACATATCCAGATTACTCCCATATCAAAAACGTGTTTGTCGTTTTAATGCTTTATATTGAGCTGCATCTGCTTTCAATCCTTTTCTATTTCGTCGCTACTAACGCTTGTGCGTTCCGCGTAACCTTTCGCTCCTCCCTCTTCCTTTTCCCTGGACGCGAGAATGTGAGTTGCACGATGGGCCAGAGATGCGGGAGAGATACATCGACGGGTAAGATTGACAACGGACGTCAGGAAACATTTGTTTGCCCATATGTGTCAACGGATGTACAATCGTACGTACGCAGCGGAAAGTTCATCTGCTCAAAAAGTTTTGTGCAGATCAAAACTTTTTGAGCGGATGAAATAGCAGTAGATGGATGCTTGATGGATAGAGCGTATGAAAGACGTACGCAGTGAGTACACAACAGATGCATCACGTTTTTCCACGGATGGCAAGCTTTTTTGTCCATTTTACATCCTCTTTGCATCTGTTGGTGCAGTGTGACATGGGCTGTAAGAACAGATGCAACAGAGGCAGGATAGGACCTGGGAAGTAGGAATAACAAATGTTATGATGTGTTGTTTTGTTGTTGCAGAAAGCTGGGGATATAGCACTTACTCAATCATGGAGAAAAACCCATAATCTATTCCTGTACCCTCCCCATGAAGAAAAGTACATATTCACTAGAAAACATCCTAGATAACGATTAAGGTTGGAAACATCCCACAGCTTATTCTCAAACTGTATAAGGAAGGCTGACTCAGGTTTATAAAGTGAGTACATTCCCTAGGATTACTCATCGGGCACAATGGGAAACAGAAAAGGGGCAGGGAAGAAGAAAGCAAGAAGAAAGCTCTCACTGTCAAGCCATGGGCTCAGCTTTTAATTACAGATTATAAATATTTGATGGCTCTGTGTTCTCCCCCTCTTCTCATTCCTATTTTCTGCCTAATTAAGAATTGTAGAGAATCTGAAAGTTTGCACTAAAGTTGTGATGTTGCATCTAATAAAGACATGACCACACATGTATATCTAAATATATGGATAATTTATAAATACAGGAAGAAAAATGGGTAGCAGATCACAACTGTTATGACAATTTTGGTTTGGTACAATGGTAGTTTTAATACCAAATACTGATATGCCATATCATGCCATCTGATTGGCTGGATTTACTTCCTCCATGTCTGAAAAGTAATGTTGTCAAGTTTTGCCTGGAACATGTTACAATCATATCCATATGTGTGTCTGTAGGATATGATTAAAAAAACCTCCAGGATGTTGGCTGTGAGAATATAATTGAAGCCTCATCCATTTTTATATGCAAAACATGATTCAAAATTGCAACAACCACAATAACAGTCATTAAAATGAACATGGTATCAACTAATCCGAAATGTAATCCATCCACAATAAAGAAAAAAAAACCTAAAACATCCACTGTCATGCTTCTTGTCCTGCCTTAAGGTGCTATGGGGATTAAATTGATGCCTTCTTCTCTGTGAGGGCTCTTCAAGAATGGGAAGACAGTTATTATATTTCTTCCAAGCCTTCTCTTCATTAAGCTAAACAAAGACTTCCCTTAGACATTTATTTATCTTACAGTTTAGCCTCCATCTTTATGCTGTTCTTTGCACTCTTTCTAGAGCCTCAGCATTTGTTATATTTGTTTATCTGTTTTAATCAGACTATTGCAAACCACAATAAGTCTTGCTGCAGAATGGCTATAATAATCTATAATAATCTAGTCCACAATAATAGTAAATAAATCAGTATATTTAATAGGCATTAAAACATGAGCTGGATAGCAAGACTTAAGCATTGAGGAACAGGATTTCCAAAATCAAGATCAAATAACTATTTCCTGTATTTTGGCGTAGATTGTGCTTTCTTACTTGCCTGCTTTTTCTAACTTCTTGTCTCCAAATAGGCTGAACTTTAAATAGCAGAGTGTGCTCTTCCTACCAAATTGAAGAAAGTGAATTTCTTACTTTCTGACTTATTTTGGGAGGAGTGATTCTTGTGGGTGATCAAAGAGGGTTAACTGGTAGGTGGACTGTCAAATGTGGATTTTTCTCAAATTTTGGCCAGGAGTGAGAGTAGAAGAAAAAAGAGGCCCTGAAAAAGAGATAGCATCTTACCATAGTAACTTGTTTCTACAACAAGCGCATTTTAAAAAACATGCAGAATAATTTCTAGCAATTTTGTTTGTAATGCCAGAAACAACCAAAAGTCTTCTGGCATCCTAGCTACAATAATACAACTGGTCAGTTTTGAGTTCCACGTGACTTTCTGTTCTGATGGGACGTTGGCCCTTCTGCTTATTTTCTCTTTAGTCGAACTTTAAATCAATACATTTCAAATTTCATGTCATGTTTTGTAGATAACTGGCAAGTCTTCTTTCAGGTAATGCTTTCAGTTGTATCAATAAGAAAACTGAACCCCCAAATCAGTATGGGAGGATCCATGCAGGAAAATGATATTTTCCTTGTGCTTTAATGACTAAGTCTGTTTCCTACCTGACAAGTGAATTTAGAGAAGGGTCTTGAGAATTGAAACAACCATCAATAAAGCAAGGAAAATCTAGGAACCTGAAAAGAAACAGCTGACTTAAATCTTACAAAAGAGCAGTGATGGGATTCAGCCAGTTCACACCACTTTGGGAGAATCGGTTGTTAACTTTCTGAGCAGTTTGATGAACTGGATGTTGGAAGAAATCATTAGGGCAGAAAGCCGGATGTTAAATTATTTGAATTCCACCACTGCTTAAGAGCTACAGTAGTGCCAAATAACAGTCCTTTTGAACAGACTAATACCTTTGTAGAGGAAAAAATGGCAAACAAGTTGAAAATAGCTTTATTTCTCAGTCTGTTGAGATTAGTAATTCACTCATTCCTCTGTATCAGCTGCCTTTTGAAGATGACTATCTAATGTTTGGTGTTTGTTTTTCAGACATAATAAATAGCTAATTATTTATTATTAACTAATTACTCCTAGTGCTGTTAGCATCATTATATGCTCATGTGGCATCTTGTCTCTTATTTGGTATTAAATATTGTGCAAGCACTGAATTAAAAATATTGCCTTCACCTCTATAACTTTAGTTCAAATAGGGATATTTTAACGAATGAAACAAGAAAATAATCCTTGAATATTTGAATTTGAATCTTTGAGGGGTTGCCACAAAGAAGAGGGGGTCAACCTATTCTCCAGAGCACCTGAAGGCAAGACAAGAAACAAGGGATGGAAATTAATCAAGGAGAGAAGCAACCTAGTTTTGTGAGGTACAAATGACATCCACAATATCAATGAGTTCAACCTTTATTAACTATGAACTGTTAACTATGAACTGTAGCTGTGGTAACCGCAATAGCCACTATATGTGCGAGTCGGCTGACAGGAGCGAGCAACAGCTGACATGGTCTGACAGCTTGCTTTTATATCTCTCGCTGTCAGACGGCTCAGCCAATGAGAATGAACTTTGGTTCCCTCTCAGCTCAGCCAAACATAACACCTAGAACAAAGGAGAAATTTCTTAACAGTAAGAACAATCAACCAATGGAACAGCTTGCTTTCAGAAGTTGTGGGGGCCCAACACTGGAGGCTCTCAAGAAGAGACTGGATAGCCATTTGTCTGAAATTGTATAGGGTCCCCTGCTCAAGCAGGTGACCTCCAAGGACCCTTCCAAATGCTGTTCCAAATATTACCTTGTTGCCTGCTTTTACAGATAGTTACTTTTGTGCATCATCACAGATTTCTGTTAATGATAGGCAAACATCTTGAAGCGATCATGAATGAACTCTACACTTTGTCTCTGTTGATAGTGGTGCCAGGTTTGAGAAAATCAATGTGAATAATACCAACACTCTCCCAACACTGTAAACATGAGTGGTTTTTTTTATTGATTTATTTTTTACAGGTGAAGCTTGTGATGACCTTCCATCATCTGTTATTTATTTTCTGGATCATAATGATGAGTCATATTTCATTGTTGATCATGATACTGTGAAGAAATTCCTTGCCCTCATTCCTGCAGTGTGCCAATTGTTGGCAAATCTCAACTTTTGAACCTTTCATCTGTGCATGAGAATGAATTGGAACCCATCTTACACAAAGAAAACCAGCAATGTGATCTACACACTTCTGTGAAACTCCAGACTTGGCAGCAATTTCTCCTTGAGTGAATCACCAATTTTCCTTTATCAGCTGATCAACCTTTCTCATGTGAAACTTATTGTTTGCTGTCACAGCTTCTTGATCACATAAAATCAACACTTCCTGGTTCACCATTCCTTACTGTTTTTTAATCCCAGCCATGCAAACTACTTAATCACACAGCCATCATCACAAACAACCCGCATTCAGGAGTGAATGTCAAATGGAGAGACTTCTTCGGCAGTCAAAAATTAAATTATAATGCTTTGTTAGAGCACCCCGATGAGTATTCGCTGTGGGTTTCCAATTCACAAACAATAGCTGTAGCACTTTTCTCCTGCCAAGTGAAGTGGAAGAACAGGCACTGAAGAAAATGCCAGAGCTTCTAGTGCATCTGTACTGCCATCTGTTGGCAAATTATACTATTGGAGGCATTACTTTTCATTCATGCCTTATAGTCATCAGTTGTTAACCTTGATAACCTTATTAGTACAATAAGAACAAGTCCAGAAACATCATCAATTCCGTGGTCTGCCTCTGTGACTGAGAACTAGCTTGGTGTCATGGTTAAGGCACCTGGGTAGAAACTAGAAGACTGTGACTTCGACTCCCGTTTTAGGCATAAAGCCAGCTGGGTGACCTTAGGCCAGTCACTTTTTCTTAGCCCTAGGAAGGTGCCAATGGCAAACTAGTTCTGAAACCTTTCAAGAAAAACTGCAGGGAGTTCAGGCAGTCACCAAGACTCCAAGACACCCATGCGCACATACCTCTGTGACTTGGACTCCTTAATTATTCAAAATGTGTGTGCCAAATAGCAACAGCAATAGCATTTAGACTTAAATACTTCACAGTGCTTTACAGTCCTCTCTAAGTGGTTTACAGCAGGGGTTGCCAACCTTTTGGACCTCAGGGACCACCAAACTCATAATTTTAAATCCTGTGGACCAGAGACCCTGGGAAAATCCCAAAAAAAGTCCACCTCATTTTCCTACTGATAGAGCATTCTTTATTTGGGATTGCAGGATACCACCTCCAGCTCTGTTCTCAGGGGGAGAGAGAGGGGGGGAGGGAGGGAGGGAGGGAGAGAGAGAGAGAGAGAGAGAGAGACTTTTGGCTTCATGCAAGGAAAGTAGCAGAAGCAGCAGAAGTCCACCAGAATGGCGCAGACTTTTGAAGCAGGATGCCTAGCAGGGTCCCAAAGACTCATTTCTGGTGGAGTTTGGGGGAGAGAAAGAAAGACTTTTGCTGCTTTCCTCGCGTGCAGCCAAAAGCAGAAAAAGAAAGATGCGGAAAGAAGCAGCCCGGTGGCCAGGCAAGGCATGTCGGGCGAGTGGGGCAAATTCCCCCCCTCTGCCCTTCCCCCCTTCCCCTCACTACCTTGTGCTGTTTCCAATGCAAGTGACACAAGCCTTGTGTTCCCACAGGCCATGTAGGCAGTGTAACTTTGTGTTCCTGCGCAGCCTGGATTAATTGGTGACATTTCTCTGTGGACCACCAAAATTTTCTTGCAGGCCATCAGTGGTCCCCGGCCCAATGGTTGATGACCACTGGTTTACAGAGTCAGCCTATTGTCCCCCCACAATAATCTGGGTCCTCATTTTACCCACCTCAGAAAGATGGAAGGCTGAGTCAACCTTGACTCAGCCTTCCAAAATAAGGATGATATATTATTTTTCTAGCAAAAGTGCTTTCTCTATGTACTTTACCTATGTATAGAATGCTGGGTTAATGAAGAGAAAAGGGTACAGTTACAGCACAGTGCTCTTATTTGGACTGATCAAAAATAACATTTTATTTCATGCACATGCTGTATCAAAAAGAAGAGACAAGAGGGAATTCTGAAAGCCTCATTAGAAAAGGGGAAAGAAGAAACCCACCCATTGCGTGGGTTCACTTTCTATTTACAGTTCTGAGAGGCCCCTTGAGAAATGTGATGCCATTTTTTTTTCTTTTGGTACAAATCAACCCTTTGCTACCATGCCTGGTAAACCAGCCGCTTCAATTATACATGAAAATTGCAAGCCACAAAGCAGTGCATTATATATGGAGAGGATTATTATTGATACCTTGGCTTGGCTTTGGAAGAAACAATTTGTATATTACAGTCATTGAAATAACTTACTTTGGAATCAGGAAAGAAAAAAAGCCAAAATGACTCTGCTGATTTATGGCATAAATGTACATATATTTTGGATTTTCTTCTACAGTGCAACGAGAACTTCAAGGTGCTTGAAGGGACGAGGCAATGATTCACTCTCCCCCCTGATTGTTCTTTACCAGACAGTTTTCAGATGGCATTTTCAGCTGAATTTTGGATTTGAGGTTGCTTACAACATGTACAGTATTCACTATTCACCCATCAATCTAGCCTACAAACACTCCTGGCCTCTGCATTCCTATTATCTAGGCAAATTTGACATTGCCAGTGTAATGGTGACATCCAGTGAGATAAATGGGATAAATCAGGAAGGATACCCTGCTACTAATATAGTAATTTCTCATTCATTCCTCACTGACACAATATATCATCAGTGTTAAGCAGTAAATCATGTAGGAGGGAGTAGTCCATTCCCATACACTTTGATTATTCAAGTTAAAATGATGAATGGCTTTTCTCTTGCAAGGATTATAGCTTCTACTTTACTTTTTCAATTTTGCCAGTAATGCAACTGAAACTATTTTAGGTGCCTTGTGGGATGTCTTTACCAAAAGTAGCATAGCTCTATTAATTGTCCCGGATTTCTCCTTGGCTTCATAGGTCGTCCTTACCTTATGACCACAGTTGGAACCAAAATTTCCATTTTTGAGCAGGGCAGTTGTTTAATCATCTGTGTTCCATTTTATGAGCTTTTGGACATGGTTGTTAAGTGAATCATTGCAGTCGTAAAGGAAGTCCAGATTTCCACATTGACTTTACCTGTCAGAGACAAAGCTGGCTGGGAATGTTGCAAATGGTGATCATATGATATCCAGGGTACTGCAACTGTCTTAAATATGGTGGTTGCCAAGTTCCTAAATCTGATTGTGTGTGATGGTTGTAAGTATGAGGACCAGTTGTAAGACATTTTTGTTGTAACTTTGAATAGTCAATAAACAAATGGTTGAAAATCAAGGACTACCTGTAGTATGTTAGTTATGGTATGTGGGGAATTCCAGTTATCTTTGGATTCTTTTCCTACTTGGATAGCCTTTTTCACCAGATGGTACTGAGGGCTTCAGAGCTTGAATCCTAGAATTTGTGCTTCCGTTTCAGCATGCTTGATTGTCACTGCATGGCTAATATATAACAGGAATGTCAAACTCAAGGCCTGTGGGTCAAATGTGGACCACGGGGTGCTTAGATCTGGCCCACGGAAATAGCGAAGGAGTGGCTTGTGGTGTCTCTGCCAGCAAAAACGACTCCGTTTTCGTTGGCAGAGGGCTGCAGGAGGATCCTCCCAGCTCCACCCAGGCCACTACAGGTGCTCCCTGACGTGACTGGTATCAAGCTGGCCACACCCACCCTGGCCACATCACCCTGGCCATGCCCATCTGCCCCCCCAAGGTCAAACACAACTCTGATGTGCCCTCAATGAAATTGAGTTTGACACCCCTCATATATATACCATATATCGGTAGTGGCCAACCTTTTTGTGTGCATGCAAGAAGGCAATACGCATGCCACTCTGCCCTCTGTGCATGAACGCACAATCCCCCCTTCGTCAGTATTTCTGGAAATACAGGAAGTGACAAAATGGTCCTATTTTTCGGACTGCAAAGGCTGCAGAGGCTTCCCTCAAGCCTCTGTGAGGCCGAAAAAGGCTCGAAAATCAGTTGGGAAGCACGCACATGTGCAGTGAGGTAAGTTTGCCTGGGGCTTGTGTGCCCACACAAATGGCTCTGCGTGCCACCTGTGGCACGTGTGCCAGAGGTTCACCATCATGGCCATATAAGGTACATGAAACAATTGATGACAGATAGACATGTAGACATCTTTTAATCAAAAATTGTTGCATTGATGCTTAACCACAATCATGAGGGATGACTAATGAACTGAAGCTCAGACCACACATAAGCCAGGTTCTGAAGCAGTTGGTAACTCTCCAGGCTAAGTAAATCTTTGCTAAAGAGAACAATATCTGTGTTCAGGATCTAGGTTTGTAGTTTCTCCCTGATTCATCCTTGTAGATGGGAACCCTTTTCTCAACTTCTCAACTGCCTTTTTACGTGGTCAGGAATAGTTTAACTTCCATGACTGATGCATTGCTAATCTCATATTTATGTTAGGGGCAATAAGGTGCATATAAACTGAAGATTCAACTCCCTTAAAAAAAGATCAAACTAAAATGTGCTGAACTGATGGGAAAGGGGAAAAAAAATATCACCATGGTAAATGACAGGAACATTTCACAATTTCATGCCATGAATTCTGAAATTCACTATCCTGAAACTTGGGACTTAGATATCTTAATTATTGTTGTAAAGTTTAGATTTTTTTCAAAGGTAGTGCTGCTATGATTTTTTTTATTTATTTGACCAGTACAGCTCCTACTGATTTTAACTGTTACAAAGTTTTCAGCATTAGAAACCAGAATGCTGGTTGAACGATTTTTCATATTCTTTGGCCATACCATCCTGAGTGGCTGAACATTGGAGAGACCACTCAACAGGCCTATAAAACAATATTGTCATGCATAATATTGAAAAACAACAATAAATACTCTGTTGGAAGATGAGTTCCCTAAATTTTGGACATAACCCAATAGAATATGCTTACCAAGGAGCAGTGGTGGGATTCAAATTTTTTTTACTACTGGTTGTGAAGACCCAAAGAAGACCCAGCCAATCAGCTGGGACTTAGGAGGCAAAGCATAGATGGGGTGGGACCAATCAGAGGTGGGATTTGCCAGTTCTCTGAACTACTCAGAATTTCCACTGCCGGTTCTCCAGAACTGGTCAGAACCTGTTGAATACCACCTCTGCCGAGGAGTAAGTCTAATTGAACTCTGTGGGACTTAAACTCTGAGTGTCAGGAAACTGAGAAATTATGCAGTTAAGGAAAAAGGAAATGGCTATTTTTCAAAGCAAATTATGGGAAAGCAATTTTTGTTTAAGCAGCAATCACATTGTGGTTGAGAACCGTACAAGAGGGGATATTTGATCTCCAACATAAGATAACACTCTGTAAAAACTATGGAAGCCAGTTTTCTCTGCTCCCCTTTACATCAGAAGCCACAATTATGGCCTAGCTTTGAAAAGGAAGAACAAAGGAAATACTGTTTTCAAACTCTGATCAGAACAAATGATTTAATAAATCATTCAATAAAATGAGTGAATAAACTACCCATTATGCCAAAGTGTAAATTACATGGTAAGGAAGATGGAAAGGTGTAATTTGAAAAACAGCTGAGAAGGAAAGCTTGTGATACAGAAGTTAAGAATTGAAACCTCTATCTTCACTTTGCACTTGCTGCTTAACTAACATCTCTGCTGAAACGGCTTTTCAGTGCTTGCAAGTGAAAAAAGTGTTGGGGGAAACCATAGCATTTCGCAGCACCTTTCTTGATTTATTACTAGAATGTAGAATTGTGTTTCCCTGCCTAATTTATGGGATGAGAGCTTTTAGACGTAACTCCGTGCTGCTCATTTATAAGTTAACAGATGCCTAGTGCCTAGCAACCAACATACAATTTTGCTAGTACTGGATTTAAAAGCACAGAATTTGGGGCATAACCATTTTATGAGATGCTGCATGCTTTGATCAATCAACTGCACTATTCCTCGGCCAGAAATCCAAGCACAGAGTTTCTCGTTTGTACCCTGAAAAACAGCCAAGTGATTAATTATACATGAACTGGAGTTCTAGGTTGGCTGCTATCATGCAATTTATATTGCACAATAGTTAATTTAATTTGGTATGAGTATAGGACTCAGTGATATGTAATGGCTGAAGTCAGGGGTGAGATTCACATTTTTTAACAACCAGTTCTGTGGGTGTGGCTTAATTGGTGGGCGTGGCTTGGTGGTCATATTATTGGCTGGGCATAGCCAACTCAATATCACTCATATCAAGTCACGCATCTCCTCGCTTGGCATGTCACGACTGTGGGGATGCTGCAACAGTTGTAAGTGTGAAAAATGGTCATAAGTCACTTTCTTCAGTGCCATTCTAACTTTGAATGGTCACTCCACACAAACAAAGTACCAGCAAAGGAGGGGAAAAAAACTCCAGAGAAGTTCCTGAGACAGGAAGTCTTGTCCTGCCAAGAATGTAATAAGGGTTAACGGAGAGGCAGTTTCTGTAAGCAACACCAGAATGTTTCTTTCCTGCTTTCCTTACAGGATTTGGCCAGTAATTTCTTCTAACAACCAAATCTCAGAAATGCTTAGAATGTTAACAACTGGTTCTAATAAATAGGTGCGAACTGGTAGAATCCCACCCCTGGCTGAAGTCGAGCAGGATGTTCTTGTCCAGGACTAAGCTATATAGCTGTAAGCTACTAATCTGTTACAGAGGGGAAAATTTTTTTCCACTTGTCCTCTCAAATGGGCTAAAGCAGTGGTGGCTAACCTTTTTGGGCTCCTGTGCCAATAATTGCGTACCAGCACCCAGAAATATGCACAGGTCCCCTATGCCCCTGCACATGCATGCACGAACCCACCCCACACATGCTGCACATCTCTGAGCATGCACACATGCCTCCCATCCCCACCCCCCATGCATGCACACCAGATACCCAACAATCAGCTGTCGGGTGGGCGGCGCGTGTGCATGCATAGTAAACCTTCTCTGGGCAAGGGCTCACATGCCAGCAGTAATGGCTCTGCATCCCACTCAGTGGTGGGATACACATTTTTTTACTACTGGTTCTGTGGGCATGGCTTGGTGGGCGTGGCAGGGGAAGGATACGAGAAAATCTCCAGTCAGAGATGGTATTTGCTGGTTCTCCAAACTACTCAAAATTTCTTGTACCAGTTCTCCAGATCTGGTCAGAACCTGCTGAATACTACCTCTGGTCCCACTTCCAGCACACATGCCATAGGTTCACCATCACGGGGCTAAATGATTGTATTATCCACCTTGATTTGACAAACAAAAAATGGATTCAGGCTACTCAGCCTAGGGCTACCTTACCAGATGCTTTCAGGGTCCATACCAAACTCCAGGTAGATCTTGACATACAACCAGTGATCATTCAAAGTCACAACGGCACTGGAAACAATGACTTACGACCATTTTTTCACACTTAAGAACGGTTGCAGCATTCCCATGGTCATGTGATCAAAATTCAGGCGCTTTGCAACTGACTCATATTTATGACATTTGCAATGTCCTGGAGTCATGTGGTCCTTGTTGAGGTAATTCCCCGTTAGGAGAATGAGTGCATACAGGGAGACATATAGAGAGTAGTGTTTGAATAATACACACAACAGAACACAGAATACTGTAAGTAAATGTAGGTTTTTACCTCCAGAAAGGTTAAAGCAAAGTCAAAATAGGCCAGTTCAAAATCATTCAACACAAGTAAATCAGTCATTTTCATCCAGGGATAAAACCAAATATCAAAGTTCCAGTGTCAAAAACGTTCAAGTTATCAGACTTACATTAAATCCAGTAATATCAGTCAATTGGGAAACATGGAGTAATGGCATACTTTCCAACAGAAGAAAACAAAGATACACTTTCACACTCTCTTCTGAGACTCAGACTAAGACTAAATACAACCCAGGGTTTTGGCTCCATCTTATGGCTGTTTGAGAAACCACACCCAATTCATGCCTCATCTGCATTCCCTTTAAATTGACGAGTATTAAAATGTCTTTCCTGGTTTATATATTTCTAACCAAATACCTGTTAGGTGACTTATATTCCTAACATTCTCCACCTTTTTGGGGTAAGATAATATATACAACTACATTTAATCATAACTTCACAGCAACCTTATGCTTTATAGAGGCCTTGGGCCTTTTGTAAAAAGAATCTGCTATATTGTTTTGACATACCAGTATTCTAGCTTAATCAATTTTACTTTGCACACGATTGTCTCAAACATTTAAAATATGTTTAAATCTGTATGTTTCCATTCTTGTTTTAACAGCAATCATTTGAAGCCATCTGTAATTGCCTGATTGGTTCATCCTTCAAAAATAACAATAGGAATCTGTTAATAATTCGCCATAATCAATTAATAGTTGCTTTATACAAAATAAATCTGTAATAGTAAAGCCAAGCATGAGAATTCAGCCTCCATTGTTGACAAACTTTAGATGTTTCTGCTAATAGATCTCCATTCCAATCAATACTTTCCATTAATAATACAGCAGTACCCGATATAGATTTTCGTGTACTTATGTCTGTGCAACCTTGCCATCAGCATATGCAGTCAAATTCAGTTTCATCTTTTGGCTCCAAATACAATGCATCATGCATTTGGTCTGTTTCCAGATATCTTAAACACGTTTAGCAGCTTGCCAGTTGCTTTTAAGTTGGCTCAGGTTAAATCTCGTTAATTGATTGACACTATTGCAATATCTGGCCTTGACCTATTACTGAGGTAAGATAAACTACCAATCAAGGACTGACAAATTGTTCTTTATCAAAATACGACTCCGAACTCACTGGTGGGCTATAAACTCGTGTTCTCATTGTGTTTAGCCGGCTTACAAAGTTCCATTTTAATACTTTTTAGTAGATTGGTTTAATTTTATCAGCTTGTGAGATCTTGTATCCTCCCCTAGTTTTATCTATCTTTTTAAACCAAGTATTGTTTGATTTCTCGCTAAACTGTTTATTTAAATTTATTTTCCAGCATGAAATTATCTCAGTAGCTTCTTGTTCAGTTTGGTGATTTTATGTATTCATCAGTAAACAGTAGCAATAATGCATCTATACAGTCTTGTCCTTTTTAAACAAACAAGGATCAGGCATGCCAGCTACAAAAACTCTATCTTTAGTTAATTCTTTAACTATACCATTGGTTCCAGCTTGTATCCTGATTGTTCAAACCAGTAGACTCTTTTTCAAATTTCTAGCAATCATTATTATCAGTATTATCATATTTGAGACCTAAAGGTTTCTTTAAATATATAGTGGTTGCAACGATGGCATGCAGATAAGCTGTCTCGTACATCCAAATGATTACAATGTATTTCTCCTTTGCTGCCCACACTAATGCTGCCCTTAATGTAGTAGCCTTCAGACTAGGTGCAAACAAATCACCTCATCATAGTCATTTGCTGGTCTGATTAAATGCTTGTGCTACTAACCTGGCTTTATGGGTAACAGTCCCATCTACACCTGTCTTCAGTTTTATATATCCATTTACATCCCATGGCATGTTTTACCTGATGGTAACTTAACAATTTTTGTATACCTCCAGTCTTTTTAATGATTCCAGTTCCTTATCCATGCTTTTCTGCCAAGCAGCCTGATCCTCAGCAGGATACAGTTTTAGTTCACTATAGTTACATGGAACTGTATTCACTTGGCATACAACACTAGCCTAATATGCAGATATGCTAAGAAGTAACAGATTTCTCTCCTGTTATAATAAATAAGGCTTATCTGGTTGGACAGGGTTTCTCTTTGCATATAAAATTATGGAGGACATTATTTCTAGCATTTATCAGGTGAAATATGGAATGCACAGGAAGAAACAAGAAAATAGATGAATTTTTATACAAGTGTAGTTCTAGATTTACGATGTCACTTAGCAATGTTTCAAAGTTATGACTGACCTCCCCAGGGCTATCCGTATTCAAACTTCCAATAGCACCTCCTATCATCATGTGATCAGCTTGCACAATTTTAATTTTGGTAGATATGCTATCTGAATATTTTTCCAAGAACTTCATGGTTGTCTTACCAAGAGTTATAGTTTGTGGACTATTTCTTGAATGCTTGTTCATTTACTTTTGTTGAACCTAAAGGACAGAAGCTATATACTAATTAACTATTTTCATTACCAATTCTAAGGCTGATTATTGTACTTGTTACCATTAGCCTGGTCTTATTTACTTGGTCTTATTTACTTTCTTGTTACTATAGCCTATACCAAAGGTTTCAGTCAGATTTGAGGGTTGAGAATGTCACATTATTGAGTGTGTTTTCAACTATATGGATTTCTCTAATTGTTGAAGATCCTAAACCTGAACAACTAATAAAACTTGATTGTACTGTCAACATATAGCAGCCAAACAGTTCCACTGAGCAGACTCACATGTAACATCCACTGTGGATAGTATCATTTTAGATTTAAATGAAACATGGATGTTTGTTTTCTAGGTTAGAGTTGACAGCTAGCTCTCAGTAATTTAAAGAATATCTTGATTCCTGGTATATTATTATATTCAGAATTTATGTTGGGTTAAGGTATTACAAACATTAGAGTTTGGGCATCTCATTATCACAGAGATTTTTTCATTCTCTTGTAAAATGATGATACTATCAAGTACCTAGAATCATGTTATGAGTGGTGATTTGAAAAATCCCATTCTTATGTTTGGCAGCACAAGTAAGGATTGAGGTTGTCACTTGGAAATTGTCCATCAATGATTCCAAAGACATAATTTCACATACCGTACATCATCAAAAATGTGAATCTGATTAGTCTACACTGGAATTGTTCTGCTGTATCTTCTCCAAAGATGTAATGTGGTTGATATGGGAGATTGCTGCCATTTGTGAGATTGCATACTCACCATATATCAAAATTTGCTACACTTACCAAACCCTGACAGGAGTTCAGTAGAGGCAATCATAATTGGAAATGTTCAGAAAAACAAAAGGTTGCTTTCACTGTATTGAAATTATCTCTAACCATCAATGCTTATTTTGATCCTAGCAAGACACAGTGATTTTTGCAGATGTCGGTTCTGTTGAGCTGGTACCTTTCCTTGGACAACTAGACTAGTTTGCTTGCATCTACATCACTGCACATTCAACTAAGGCTTTATCCTCAACTGATATAAAGATAGTCTCAGACAGAAGAAGAATTATGCAAATCTTCACACTTTCTTCTGTACATTTATCAGCTTCATTTCAAATTTGTGAAGCTGTAAGAATGCAATGACAGAGTGCAGAATACTAACAAGCAGCCCTTCTGACCTTCTCCATTCTTTTTGAAGAAGAAAAGATGTTATTGCTATTTCTATGAAAGATAGACTGGTTTTGCATGGGTCATAGGTTATAGTGCTTCATTCATTCTGGACCTACTGTATATGATTGACTTGTCTAGTAGAAGCCCACAAGAAATTGTGAAGATTAATGGCTGCTAGAATCTGAGCTGTCAAGATGCTCACCTCCCACCTGGAAGGTTGAAAGTTCAGTCCTAGGCAGTGATGGATGTTTCTCCATCAGGGTACAAAAGAGAGAATATCTGCTGTGAACTCCACATAGGCATCAGGAAGGGCATTTGGCCAGTAAATACTCAGCTCCATTCAGTTCCTGCAACTCCACCCTGATAAAAAGGGATTACAGGGTTGTAAAAGGAAAAAAGAATAGCTACTACCATAGTATCTCTCTCATTATCTCTCCACTACATGTGCAAGTGCTACACCAAAACTTTTACAAGATTATTTTCATTCTATGAAAGATGTTGTCAAATCAGATATTTCACAGTGCCCAATTTTCAAATACTGGGGTTTGGGTCACCATAAAATTACTTTATATAGATCTCAATTTAATAGGACATTGTAACATTATTTCAAATAGATTTTGATCGAATGGGCAATTGAGTGCACCCTCAACATATTTGCAAATAGGAAAGGTAACAAGAGCCAAGATTCTTGAAAGGGTGGGAGGCGAAAACATAACAGAAAGCCACACCAGAGCCTCCACCAAATCAGGAAGATGCCATCTTGCTTAAGCTCAGCAGCCTTGGCCAAGTCTAACTTCCTTTGAGATGAATTGTGTGATCTAGTGTCTCTTGAAGACAGGCAAGGAACAATGTAATTAGAAGCGCTGGAGGGCAGCTAGCATGGATGGTAGCTGTAAATAGTTTAAAAGAGGGAACATGCTGATGGAGGAATGCAGTAAATTGCAGTAGGCAAATTTTGCAAGGGCAGCACATACTTGTTCTTTTAATGAGAAGTACAGCAGTGCAAATACTGTTTGAATAAAATGATTGAGTAATGGTCTCTGTCTTTCCATTTGATTCTCGATGACGAGAGGATGACAAATGGATATGAATGTTAAGTAGAAGAGGGTCTTCCAAAATTTGATGGAAATTGAGGGCTGCAATCCAAACCACATGACTGTCTAAGCTCCTATATAAAAATGTGGTCTAGAAAGAACAGATGGTAGAATCTTGCATAGAATAAAATTAGCCATCTTAATAAACAACCCCACTTCCACCCAAATGGTTGTGTAACCTTGAACGTCAGGAATATTGCAAATAACATCCAGGAAAAGATCCAAGAAAAGAAGGGAGTGGCTGGAGGAAACTTGTTCATTAGTGATAACCTTAGCCAGTCACAGGTATGCCGGGATTATACATACTGTGGTCTCACACTTGAATATCAGAACTCTCTGATAGGTGTGAGTTTTTTGACAGTTCTCCTAAGAACAATAATCTCACTGTCATGGCAAAGTGGCAAAATTTCTTCCCTAGGAAGAGAAGAAATGAATAAATGACCACCATTAAATATTTGTCCAGAATCTATCTGGAAGTCATCCATCTCAGTTCTGAAACATAAATCCTTGGGTTGCAAGTAAGGGATCAGCTACCTATGAGCTAAATTTGGTCCAACTCCTGAAGCCTTTCAGTTTTTAATCCTCCCCAAAATATCATATCCACTGGTCCCATGGTGGCCCTAAAAATGAATTTAAATTTGTAATTCATGCCTCAGTTTCAGGGAAATGGGCAGCTTAGAAATACAAACAAACAAACAAATAATTCTACCTCAGACTCAGAGATGGTATTCAGCAGGTTCTGACCAGTTCTGGAGAACCGGTAGTGGAAATTTTGAGTAGTTCGGAGAACTGGCAAATGCCACCTCTGAGTGGAGATTTTACAGTATCCTTCCCCTGCCACGCCCACCAAGCCATGCCCACAGAACTGGTAGTAAAAATCCCACCACTGCTCAGACCCAATGTAAAACTGTACTATTTTAATAAATAGTAACAATTGGGGTAAGTACGAGTCCATATATACAAATATACATATGTGTTTATGTTGTATTTTTGATTCCTGGAGTCTCTTCCTCTTCTCTCCATAAGCATTTCTTTCCCCAACCACAAGAAATGCCTCAAGATTTTCCAGAACATGCTCTTGCTTTCTCCTTTGGCCACACCACCTTTTCTTTCCCCAAAGAGAAAAAACACACATCCCTATAGTCTTCTCTGAAGAGTCCTCCCAAGCTCTCTTTTCACCCCAAAGAGAGAGGGAGAGAGTGCCTCAGCATTTACTCACAGACGGGGCCTCTGGTTCCCCAAGCAGAAGAAGGTTACCAACCCCTACAATAAGCAAATCCAATCCAACAAGGCTACTGCCTGCCTCTCTTCCCTTAATGCTTCTGGAAAATCCATTCTGGTAAAATTGTTTGGCTTTTAGATTGTTGATGGAGGGGTGGAGAGCAATGGCCAGGGAATATCATATTCAGCCTTGTGTGAAAGTATATCTGACAGCCTAATTCTATGAGCTAAGAATGTAAGCGATATGAACATTGAACTGGGGGGGGGGGGGNTGAACATTGAATGGGGGGGGGGGGATGTGGTGATGAGTCAATCTGTGCCTTTTGCAGATGTTCTAAATTCTTAGGTTGTTTTTGTACCTGTGGGTTGCTTCTGCCAAGAAATGCCTCCAAGTGACGGCTTTCACGGCGAGCCATTATTCATACCCATATCAAACAATTCATATTTCTGCTGAAAGTATCACAGCCCCTTTTAGCTGGGAGAAGACGTTTGAAGTGAAATGCCCAAGAGATCTTTCCATTCTTTTGCCAAAGCCCAAAGGAGAACAGATCCCAAAGCTGAACTGAAGCATCTGTTTGTAACAACACAGGAGCCTTTGGGATCAGTGGTGGGATGCAAAATTTTTTACTACCGGTTCTGTGGGCATGGATTGGTGGGCATGGGAAGGATACACTCCCTCCCAACCCCACTAACCTGCTTTCCAGCTCTGTTCTCCTGTACAGGGAAACAAAAGAAGACCCAGCTGATCAGCTGGAACTCAGGAGGCAGATAAGAGATGGGGGCGGGGCCAGTCAGGGGTGGTATTTGCTGATTCTCCGAACTACTCAATATTTCTGCTACTGGTTCTCCAGAACTGGTCAGAACTGGCTGAATACCACCTCTGATTGGGATCCTGATGCCTGAGTAGCAACTTGGAAGAAAAGAGACTCTTAAAGCTTGTTCTTAAGTAGATCATTTATATTTGTGAGGGAGTTTCTGCAAAAATTAGAGATGGCTTGCCCATAAAAAATTGACAAAGCCCAGAAAACACTGAGAATCTTTCTCATTTCAAAGAGCTCATCAGAAGAGAATGGATTATTTCTCTGTGGAATCTATTTGTATTCTTTCTCTCTATAAGGCAAAATACCCAAATAGTCCCAACTGGAAAAGATCAGATGCACCGTTTTCCAACTTAGCAAAGAGCTTTTGCTTGCAAAGGTTTTCTAGGACATTTCTCACATGAGTCTCATGGAAAGATGGGTCTTCTGAAAAAAAAAATCAGGATGTCACCAGCTAGTCCACAACTTAATTCAGTTGATTTCATGACTTACTCGAAGTTACAATGGCACTGAAAAAAGTGACATTTGTTTTTCACATTTTTGACCATTATGACCAGCACCCCCATTCATATTTGTGATAGTTGCCATGTCATGTGACCCCCTTTTGTGACAAGCAAAGCCAATGGGGAAGCCAGATTCACTTAACAACCATGTTACTAACTTAACAACTGCAGAGATTCACTAAGCAACGGTGACAAGAAAATTTGTAAAATGGGGCAAAGCTCACTTAACAAATTTCTCACTTAGCAACATAAATTTTGAACCCAATTGTGGTCATAAGTGGAAGACTACCTGTACGTGTTTGACTAAGGTATAGTAAATATTTCATTTATGAAACTAGAGGAATCCACAGGGCAATTAAGCAATCCATAGAGCTTTACAGTACTAGAATAGAATAACAGAGTTGGAAGGGAGCTTGGAGGTATTCTAGTCCAACCCCCTGCTTAGGCAGGAAACCTCACACCACTTCAGACAAATGGTTATCCAACATCTTCTTAAAAACTTCCAGTGTTGGGGCATTCATAACTTCTGGAGTCAAGTTGTTCCACTGATCAATTGTTCTAACTGTCAGGAAATTTCTCCTTAGTTTTAAGTTGCTTCTCTCCTTGATTAGTTTCCACCTGTTGCTTCTTGTCCTGCCCTCAGGTGCTTTGGAGAATAGCTGGAGTCCCTCTTCTTTGTGGCAGCCCCCAAGCACTGCTATCATGTCTCTCCTAGTCCTTCTTTTCATAAGACTGGATATACCCAGTAGTCATTCAAATATGATACATTGTGTCCCAGTAATCATGGCCCTCTATCATTTGAATCAAATCATAAGCTTCTCTTAAGACATTTAGTGAAATGTGTACTTTCTGAAGGCAGTCTAGCAAATCTGAAACAGGAAGCCATGGATAATGGCTCCTAATGATCACAGAGTTCAGAAGCCTATAATTATAAACAAGCTCAAAATAGAATTATTTTGTCTTTTTATACATAAAAAAGGGGGAAACAGTTGTAAGGACAGCCAAAGACAAATGAATCATTTCTTCAGATTATCATCCAGAAACTCTTTCAAAAAAGGCTAACTCTACAATAGACAGGGATGTTTCCTTTTAGCAGGAATCTGAGTTGCAGGTTACAAGCTGATGGCTTATTCAGACACCTTAGGAAGAGATGTGGTTATTGGTTGTTTCCCTCCCCCACTATAACATCAGTGAAATTTGCATATTTTTCTAATAGGGAAGGAGATTTAGGCAGTGATATGGAAGAGAAGAAAAAAACTGACACCTACAAATGATGCAGTTGACATTTTTGAGAGGAAAAAATAAATTATTTCCTTGTTATAGAAGATGTCCTGATTGTGCATGTGTACCTAGTCTATCTCCAAGACAATAAAGACATGCAAGGAAGTGGTGTTAGACAAGGGCAAGCATTGTATATGATCACCTATTTTCAACTGCAGAGAAATTGTACATTGCCCCCCAAAATAGGCCAGCTCAAACAGATTGTCAGCTGTCTCATCTAGCACATTTCTCGAACAATTTATGTGGGCCATCCAAACTGACTACTATAATTTCAGCTATGAAATTAGTTACTGTGCCAAAGCCCATAAGAACATAACTTGTTATGCTTTGGAATGCAAAAGGTAAAGGGATAATAATCAAATGTATCTGTCTGCTATTGGGCTGTCTGAATCCTTCTTCATTGTCTGAGAAAGTCCACCTGCTAAAGCCCCTGTCACACAGCACCAATGGATGGAAAGAGGATGTAAAATGGAGAGAAACACTTGCCATCCGTTAGTTA
>BHFT01021761.1:0-31602 GCA_004320025.1 Laticauda laticaudata
TCGAACGGATGGCAAGGTTTTTTGTCTGTTTTACATCCTCTTTGCATCCGTTGGTTCGGTGTGACATGGGCTTAAACTTTGTTGTTTTTTTGTGCACTCTTTCCAGAGCCTAAGTACCTTTTTTATATTGTGGTGATCAGAACTGGATCCAGTATTCCAAGTCTGGTCTTACCAAGGCCTTATAAAATGGTACTAACACTTCAAGTGATTTTGATCCTATCCCTCTGTTAATACAGCCTAAGATTAAATTGGCTTTTTGCTGTCTCATATGTAAGTGACTAGGGTTTGAAGATCCCTCTTGCAGTTACTGCTCTTGAGCTAGGTTCCACCTATTCCACCTCTTCTATTCTACCTGGGTATATCCAATACATTTGTGATTTCCCACTGCTTTCTTCCAGAATGTTTGTTGGCCTTCCTAATTTAGCCTATAACCATGAGGTGTCCATGTCTCATCCATGTACCAAATAGCTACTGATGCTCCTTGGTTTCTAAGCATGGGCAAGTTATTGAAGTCCTGACACCTCCTGAAACATTCAGTAACAGACACTGTTTATCTCAGGAGTGTCAAACTCGTATTATCAAAGCATTGTCACGTCACATATCACAACTTTTCGGTGTGGCCAGTGTGTGATGCATCCAGCCCACGGACCGTAAGTTTGACAGCCCTAGTCCTCGTCTATCTCAGAAACAGAAATTTTTGGGAAACCTCTGGAAAAGCTTTTGGGGATCAAATCTTTCTTGAGCTGTATATGGCCTTGACTGTCAAGTCTCACCTGCCAGATCGAAAGACCATCAAAGGTCACCATAAATGGAGTGTGTGAAAACCGTCCACTGATACGAGGAAACCACATTTCAGCTCCCAATCTTCTGTTTATGGACAGGAAAACAGCTAGAGTTTGGAGACAGAATGAAGGCTTAGAAAGAGTAAGCAGACTGGGTCCACTTCTTTAAGCACAAAAAATGTATCCATTGGATGAGAATCACTGAATGCCAAACCCTGGCAAACATTTTATTGCTTCTACACTTTGCTGGATTCAGTTAATCTCATATTTTATCCTATAGTTTGTGTGTGAAGAGACACATTAGTTGAATGGCATTTTCTGGGCTTCAAGAAAGCACTTTTTAAGATGTACCCTAAGAGACAAGGAAAAAAAAAAGGACAAAAAGGCAACATCCGCTTGTAGAAGTGCCATTTGGAGGGAAAACATCTGGATCTAGCACATGAGTAATGGATGCGCATTTGTTTCATGACATAAGAGTTGTGTGGGATAGTTCTGGAAAGACACATATTAGTATGCGATAGTATATGCAAGTTTTTTCCAAGCTTGGCTTATGTGTAAGCATGTTTGTGCACGCGTGTGGTTGTTATTTGTGTACTTTTCTGAGCATTTATAGCATATTTCCTGTGGCATTTGTTGTTGGGATGGAGGTGTCGGTGTCTGGGAGTGGGAGGTTGTGTAGAAATATCTCTAGGAGCACATGTTTGGAGCGGGGTATCCTCATGTGTTTGTGTGTTTACGTGGTTATTTTCCTGGAGATCCTTTCCTTCCTCTGTTGGGAATCCTCTTCTTCTCACAGCCTTAATGACACAAGATGCCCGGATTACCACGTGTGCTATTGACGGCAGATGTTTGCTCCTATCTAAACATCCCTTAGACGCCTCCTGCCACGTCAGAACTACTAGGAATAGAGAGAAAGGGGGAACTAACATGTCCAACCACAGAGTTATGATTCCCCGGGACTGGGCAAAATAACTCTAAACCACAAGCAGCAGTAGCCAACATCCATCAGGACCTATCCTAGGTGATCACTATCTAGACGGACAGATCAATTGCAGGAAATCAACAAAGAAGAAATGAATATCTCAATAGTTCAGGTAAAAGGGAAGCCAAGCTCTTACTATGCATTCCAAAATGTATTTAATAAACACTGAAAGCTTTACTCAGTGACTTATTGGAGCATTTTAACAGACTGATTATATCAAGCCACGCCAAAATACCTACAGTAAAAGGACCTTTTCTAAACCACAGGACACCATCCTATAATTGGAAAGCAGATGCAGAAATGGGCATTCCACTTTCTAATTTGGACTTGGCAGTCCCAAAGCTCCTCCAAATATATCCAAATCAGGTTCTATTGTTGTTGATGATCTATCATTATTTAAATTGCAGCTTGTCTTCATATAGTCATCAGGGATTAAGCCTGGTGAAGAAGGGATTAAGCCAAACCTGTCAGCGAGGATGGCTGAGAGACAGTAAAGATAGCATGGGATTTTGAAAGCAGGTTTATCGGGATAGAAACTAATCAAGAAGAGAAGCAACCTAGAACTAAGGAGAAATTTTCTGACAGTTAGAACAATTAATTAGTGGAACGACTTTCCTCCAAAAGTGATGGATGCTGCTCTAACACTAAACGTTTTTAAGAAGAGATTGGATAACTATTTGTCTGAAACTATTTGCCTCAGCAGGGAGTTGGACTAGAAGCCCTCAAAGGTCCTTTCCAACTCTGTTATTATGTTATTCTGTTTATACACAGATGTTCTAGGAGAAAAAGTGGCAGAACCCAGAGGGAATCAAAGGGGGAATCATCTTAGAATTGCTATGTAACTGTTCTGGCCCAGCCTTCGTCAAATGTAATTAAACAAACTTGTTTCAAAAGCAAAAGCCATTTTATTGCAATGCTGGGAATTACTTTCATTCCCAGCCAGAACTAATTCGTAACAGTTCCCCAAGATAAGCACACACTTTTCAGTGCTGTGGAATGCTGCCAAAAACAGAAGTATCCAAATTAATTATAACAGAAACCAACCGAAGTACCAGATAAAACCAACCAGAGTACACAGAGCTTCAAGAAGGACTTGGAATCTATCAAACTACTTTGCTTCCTGCAAAGTTCCTCGTCACTGAGGTCTGACTTTTATCCCTTATGGGAGGGATCATCACTTCCTAACCTTACTCCCAAGTCACCCCTTATGTTTCAGCTGCTCTCGCCTTCTCGTAGCTCTGCGCACACGCGCTCTAGGAACAGGCTTCCCTGGGTCCTCTGCTTCACTGCTGCCAGACTCTAAAGGCTCCGAAGGCACCACTCCACTCCTAGATGGTCCTGATCCCATCCCTGCATCAGATGCAGGACCCTTGTCCAAGTCCTTTCCAGACTCCCTGACTGGTCCTCTTTCTTCCTCACTGTCCAATTCCGCTGCTGTCTGCACTGGCTTCCGGCTAACCACAACAGTAGCCACAAACAGCTTAAGTCCAGCCCCTCTTGAATTCCATTATCTAGTGTCAAAATAGTGCTAACATTAGTTCAGTCGATTCCTGTGCATAGACATAAGTAAGACATAAGTCATTGACTTATAATCATTAATTTGGTGACTGTATGGAATTACAATGGCACTGAAAAAAGTGACTTATGACTGTTTTTCACACTTACAACTGTTTTAGTTTCGCTGTGGTCACTTGATAAAAATTCAGACGCTAGGCAACTGGCATGATGGTTGCAGTATCCCAGGGTCATGAGATAACCTTTTGTGATCTTCTGGCAAGCAAAATCAATGGGAAGCCAGATTCACTTAACCATGTTACTATTTTAACAACTGCAGTGATTCAATTAGCAATTGCGACAAAAAGGATTGTAAAATGGGGCAAAATTCACTTAAATGTCTTACTTAGTAAACAGAAATGTTGGGTTCAGTTGTGGTCGTAAGTCGAGGACTACCTACAGTAATAAATCAGTATAATTGGAACTTCATGGATGATTCTGCTGTTTCACGCCTGACAACTACCTTATTTTCTCTACTTAAAGTTGCCACAGCATCTCCAGATTTCTTCCTCGTTTCTAAAGAATTCCCCACCTGATATTTCCTTGGATGGCTAACTAGGCATGTTGCAAAGGGAAATGCATGCCCCTTGATGGCTCCCCTATTTTTATTTTTCCCAGCAGCCAATAGCAGACAGTAGTTGGATTAGTGGCTGTAGTAATATAGATAATCTGTGATGGAGCCTGCCTGTCACAGATGTAAATTTTGAAAGTCATCAAACGAGTCCCCCGCAGGCCCAACCAATTTAATGATTTTTTTTTGTGCTGGCCATTAAGCAAATGCATGGTCATGAAACAACTGCTGGGGTCATTAAAGCACACACACCTTCAAGGTTGGGAAGCACTGCTTTAGAGCATCATCCTCCCCACTGCCCCAGGTTAGATTGCCCCAACCTTATTGGCCTTTCAGAAAGCCTGACTTTGCCACTCGGCCTGGGGATCCAATGCTGATGTGGAGTCTGGAAAATGATTGTGTTTTTAGTAAGATGGATTGGACCCATCCCACACAGAGGTGGTATATCCCATTCAGAAGCATAATAATGTATTACAGTACAATCCAACTCTTGTGTATTATACTCGGCTAAGCATTACAGTCAGTGTTGGATGTATATTTTGTGTATATTCGTAGATACTGTACTCTCAAATTGCAAATGGAGACGTGGTTACTCTATTTTTCTTATCTTCATTTTTAAGTGCTTTGGTTTTATTGTATTGCGAACAGTTGCTGGGGTGCATCCACAGTTTCGTTGTACTTGTACAATGACAGTAAAGTTCTTCTAATACTAATTCAGCAGGTTCTGACCAGGAGAATCGGTAGTGGAAATTTTGAGTAGTTTGGAGAACCGGCAAATACCGCCTCTGACTGGATATTTTACAGTATCCCTGCCATGCCCACCAAGCCATGCCCACAGAACTGGTAGTAAAAAAATTGAATCCCATCACTGACCCCACAGAGTACATTTTTTATATTTTAATGTACTTTTAATATTTATTAGTATTCTCTCTCTTTCTCTCTCTCTCCCCCTCCCTCCCTCTCTCCTATGTGAGGAGCCCAGAATATATGTGATATGGGTGATTATACAAATTGAACAAACAAACCAATAAATAAATAATAAGCATGTGGAGAGGCTGAGTTTGAGAGCCAGTTGGCAGGCAGATAGAAAAGCAATGAATAGAAATTGAGCAAAGACAATTTGGATATGATCTCCTTACTAATTTATAGCAGTGAAATTAACTGTGAGAGAGCCAGTTTGGTGTAAAGGTACCAGACTAGAAACCAGAAGGCAGCGAGTTCTAATTCCACCTTGGGCACAAAGCCAGCTAGGTGACTTGGGTCAGCCATTTTCTCTCAGCCTCAGGAATGAACAGTCTCCAAGAATTGGAAACTAATGAATGGAAGAAGAAAAATAATAATAACCTGGAAGGAACTTATTTAGAAGCAATTTCAGTATGTTCACGGCCTTGTCACCTATGAAATAGGGAGCTAACTGAAACAGGAACATTGGATTTCAAGGTGTTTATTTGAAGGCCCAGTTGATATCCTCATCTGGTATTCAGGTTCCTGGACAAGTTAAAAGGTAAAGGTTCCTCTCACGCATATGTGCTGGTCGTTTCCGGCTCTAGGGGGCGGTGCTCATATCCGTTACACAAAGCCGAAGAGCCACCATTGTCCAAAGACGTCTCCGTGGTCATGGGGCCAGCATGACTAAATGCCAAAGGCACATGGAACACTGTTACCTTCCTACCAAAGTGGTTCCTATTTTTCTACTTGCATTTTACATGCTTTCAAACTGCTAGGTTGGCAGAAGCTGGGACAAGTAACAGTGGTGCTAGGGATTCGAAACACTGAACTGCCGATCGACAAGCTCAGCATCTTAGTCACTGAGCCACCGCGTCCCTTTTAACCTTCTCAGCTCAGCCTTTGTGAAATGTTTTGGAGAGAAGGCTACAGAACATGTTACGATAGGCCAGCATATCATGGTAGACATTTTGCAACTGGATCTGTCACTCTGAATTCAGGCTCTGCCCACAGAGAAGGATGCCCCTGCGCTACACATTTTAGATGGGGATCCATTTATGTGAATGTAATATGCTTACTCAAACACTGGGATAAAACTGAAATGATAAAGGGGACTGTCCCAAAGAATTTTTTGTTTAGCAAAACAAATAGTTCTTGACATATGACCATAATGGTGCCTACCCATTATGAATGTTATGACAGTTGTAAAATAGATCATCTATATGGCCAATCCAATTTTATGACTTTTTTATGGTGGCTGTTAAGTAAACATTGCAGTTGTTAAGCGAACTGAAGGTTTTCTCTGGACCAGTTATGCCAAAATGAGGAAATAATTGCTGGTTTTCAACAAAAATATCATAAATTGTGGTCATTACAAAATTTATGGCCAAAGGACCATAAATATGGGCTAGTTGCTAAGTGCCCGAAATGCAATAATATGACTATGAGTATACGTATGTGTGGCGTTTTAACTTTGGAACCTTTAACTTTGGAAATATTTCTGGGGAGGTCTGTTGTAACTTCAAACAGTGGGTAAACAACTGGTTGTAAATCAAGGACTACCTGTATAAAGACAAATTTCAGAATTCTCTTCCAGTTTACAGCCCAATAATCAATTCACATACCTTGGGGGAAAAGACAGTCTTTATGCTGAAAATAGAAAAAAGCACTGTCACTTTTGAAGCAAAGAGGAGAATCTATTTTACAAGGCTGGGAAAACGGGTTTCAACAGAGAGGATATCTGTGATTCAGGATTAATGTGGAGTCCTTGATGTTTTCTGAGCCTGGCTGTTTATTTGTAAATGTTTTATTGTCTGACTAGGTAACATCATCAGTGCCACCTGGATACTTGGTTAATGAAGCATCTGCAAGCAAACAAGCAAGTTCAGAAAGCACCTAGGACTCTAGAGTAGGATTTACATCTTCCAGCATGTTCTAATTAAAATTTAGAATTCCCAAGAAATGAGAAGGTGAGACAAAGAGCAACAGAGGAAGAAATACTTCAGGGATTTTATACTGCAGCAGAGATAGGTAAGTTGGTTTCTTGCAGACTAAATCCATCAGTTTGTTGGCAGCTTTACAGAGGTAAAAACTGCATGCTTACCAAGCTCTCCAAAACCTTCTAGAGAAACCTTTTACCTTGAATGCTTTTTTTTGTTTTTGAAAAGAATTTTATTAATTTTCTACAAACACACATAACATACACAACATTAAAAACATCTACTCTCATATATACTTCCGGTGTGTCGGTTGGTTCATCAGTTTACCTTGAATGCTTTAACAGAACTGGGGGAAGACAACCCTCCCCAGAAGAATGAAGTATTCTGAGAAATATTAAAAAGGCAGAATATTATATTTCCTTAAAGGAGAAATAAAGAAACATGTTCTTGGAGACAGAGAGCAGCCCCCAAGTCCTTCTTAATAGTCCCCAGCAGATATTTTTTGCCCATTAAAAAAGACTGGGCCATCCTATCCACAAAACAAAAGACCTGAGTTCCAGGATGATGGGATTAAGACATGACGCTCCATGACATAATAGGATTAACCCTCTAGCAGAAGAGTTCACAATCTCCACCTAAGAACATTGCATCAGCCAAGCTTCAACCAAACATGGGAGCTCAGACAATCTCAGCTGTGACTCCTGCATAGCCCAATGGGAGTCTGACAGCAGCCAATAGAATACATGTTCATGCACAGGAACAGGAAACTCAAGTTCAAAGCCCAAGATAAAAACCCCTCACTCTCAACTCCATGTGTTAGCTACCCAGAATCACCCATGTCCTTTGCTGCACCATTAAACGATCTTTACAATCAGCCTCCATGTTTCCAGTGTCTTTCTCCTGGCTTGGAACTGAACCAGATGGATATTTCTTCCCACAGTACAATGGTGTTAATTTTTGCCTTGCAAATAAAAAGCTGTTAGTTTAAAACTGGCAGGGCTGCTTTAAAGAATGTTGTTTTCCCCTTCCCTGCTTTCTACTTTTCCCTGTGCTCTTTTTTTTTCTTCAAAAAAAAGTCTAGCAGTACAGTATTTTATTATTTTTCTGGTCACCTCTGCTCTTGAGGAGCCATATATTTATTTACTAGATAACCTAGGCTTTCTATTTCAGCTGACTGAAAAAACAGTTGAAATGGTACACCTGCTTTTTTAAAAAAAGAAAAGAAAAAGCTCAAAAGATGGCAGGAAGCTTATAGAAAGAAAAAATAGCTTTCTATGACTGACAGGGATTAAATGGCACAAGATCACCCAGCAGGTTTGGGGCTTAAGGTAGGACTAGAACTTACAGTCTCCTGTTTTCTAGCTTTCTGCATTAACTATTACACCAAATTGACTCTCTACAGATAGTCCTTGCCTTACGACCATGATGGAGCCTGTCCATTTTGGTTGTGAGTTGTGACAGTCATAAATCAGGTAACCATGTGACCAATCTGATTTTATAATCTTTTTTGTGGTGATCCTTTAGTGAATGTCACATCATTAAATAAATCAGTGGTTCATTGTGGGCCATTACTGCTGAAAACTGGAAATAGCTGCTGGGTTTTGGCACAACCATCATAAAATATTATCATGTGACTGCAGGATGCTGAAAGCAGCCATAAAAGTGAGCTGGTCACTGAGTGCTTGATATGCGACAGCTGTCAGAACCAGGTTAGAAGCACCTACAAGGACAGTTGGTCATAACTTTGAACAATCACTTAGCAACTGTTTGAATGTTGAGGAGTACCTGTATACTGTACTGAATTTATATGAAAATAAAACTGCCCCAAATTTGAGACTGTTCCCTGCAGAAGACCCAGCAAGGAAAAAAAAGACATCTGTTCTCATTACCTTATCTTTAAACCATGTTAAAGATGAATTATTTGTGGGAGGAGATGCCTAGTTTTCTTGTCAAGTAAACAGAGAGCTGGACTTCAGATCAATTTTACATTTCAGCCTGAAAACTTTCCCCCATCCTCTCATTCTCAATCTGCACAGATTTCCCTCCGGTTGTAAAACCTTATCCTCTCACTTTGGCCAACATTTTTTGATCCTGATGCATAAACACACAGCTCCAACCCTTTGCGATGCTTGCAGAGCTTGTTCCTCTACTTCTTTTCCTCCTGGCTTTTTAGCCTTGAGCACTGTCCAAAGACACACAACAGAGGAACACTGTTCTTAACCAAAGTGAATTCCTGGGTCATGGAAAATTTGCTGAATCAGCAGCGGAGGAGCTGAGGATTAAAGAAATGTGCAGACATTGAACAGTTTCTCTTTTAAACCTCCATTCCCTACTTGATCTAGGCTATCAGCACTAGGGAGCCAGTCCAATGCTCACTCACACCCTTATAACCAAATGTCTGCTTCCCCCACTAACCAAGGCCTAGTCCAGCCTTTCTGTGATGCAAATGGGAGGGAATTATACGTGGGGGGTAGATTTTAGTGTGATTTGGCTGTGGAGCTCCTTGGGGGATTTGGGTGGCTTCGTAAGGGAGGCCTGTGGGGTGAGAGAGAAGGAGAGCATCATGTACCTCATGGAAGGAAGAGTACACACGTACAAGCTCACAGCCTCACATGTGGATACACTCCATCTTAGCACAGTACAGAAAATTTTAAGCACATCCAGGCACAAACAACCTCCAGCTGAAATATCTGCACCTTCATCTCTTGATCCACTGTTGGTCTTTTTGAAGACCCTGGCAAAGTTACAACACAGGCAGCTTCCCAGATATGGCTCACTTCTCTGAAACTGACTTTGAGCCCAATTAGAGCAATGCAACAAGTAAAGCCGTCCATAATACAGTTAACTGTCTGGAAATATGTGTATCCAAAAGAAAAGGTAAGGTCTTGCAGTTGGATTTCTAATTCATGGCTGAACTCAGGATTGAACATCAACATTATGATGTTACCTAATTTGATAATGAAACATCTGCAAGCAAACAACCAATCTCAGAGAGCACCAAGAGCAGAGAGCATCAAGAATTTCATACTATAAGTGTTCGCTATAAAAATAGTAGGACTCCTAATAAGACTGAATTCTGATTGGCCTAAAGAATTCGAATGGGATCGGTTCAAGAAGGAACCAATCCACATAGCTGCTAAAAGCGCGGCAAATATCAAATACCTGTCATTGGCTACAAGCCGGCAGAGAAAACATATAAAAGGCGCCACAGCTTGCCGCCAATGTTCCGTTTATCAACCTGTGTTACTTAAAAAGACTTTTGTTTGGAACCCGGTCTACCTCGCGTTTTTTTCGATCGGAACATGGGTACGAAGTGGGATCGTCCTAAACACGAGACTGAGCACGCGGTGACAGATTAAAACCAGGACGAAGAACAATGGCTTGGAAACAACGCGCCGGCCCGCACCCTTCAATCCCAATGAAGAGGATTGGAATCCTATTGTAGACCGTTTTCCAGAGTACCTGGGGAGAGCAATGAGATGGAGGAAATCTCAGACCAGCGCAAGAGATCCTGTTTTCTGACACCACTGTGGCCCGCCCCAATCTTCAAAAATGGCCAAGGCTTTTGGCGAAAGCCCCGAGCATGTAAAAACAATGACTTGGGCAGAGCTCCAAAGAACATTTAAAGGCCCACTATTGCCACCGGTGGTGTCAAATCTAATAAAGCGGCACGAGTTTTATCGGAGAGACCAGAAAGAAGGCGAAACATCGACTGATTTTGTGGGGCAGCCCTCCACAAATAGGGGAGTGTGCGGAGTTTTCTAAACTTAGATGAGGCGATGCGGGATTCGAGTAAATATTGGGTTAAGAGACTCTAATATCAGAGCAAGCTACTGAATAAAACCCAACATATCAGTAGCCGAAGCTATCGAGAAGCCTCGGCTGCTGAGTCGCCAAAAAAATCGGCGGATAAAATGAAACAAATGGAACGCAACAACGACGAAACAAGCCCGGCCAGAGGAAACAATTCTCCACCACCACTCACTATGAAGAATTCGACGAGCATGTCAGAATCCAGGAAGGAAGAGGACGAATCCACCGCCTAACACAACAAGAAAAGGGCGCGAAAAAAACAGAAAAATCGGCGGGAATGCGCTGGCTGTGGGGGAAACCATCTCGAGCGATTGCAGATTCCTGATGCCATTTGCAGAGTTCCATGCAAGAAAAGGGCATATCGAGAGAGTCTGCAGGACAAAGAAGAATGTACAGCCAAAAGACGTAGTGGACTCCCCAGCAAAGGACTGAGCCAAAACTATCCGGAGAGAAAGTGGCAGCCGACAAACAAGCAAGGCCACTAACCGAGAGCAGGGAAAGCCAACACAGACTTTCACTATCGGAAGCACTCAGACGGAAAAGCGGGAAGAGGTAAAAAAATAATTGTAAAAATTGAAGACAAACCCCTGTGAAATGGAGGTTTGGACTTCTGGATCTTTCCTATCAATCGATGCTGTTCATGGGACACCATTCAAAAAAACTTGCGTCCCAGACATCAAGATCAAGGAGACTCCAGAGACCAAAAACTAACCCCTCAAAGACATATCAAGGAAACTGAAAATCCTGTAGTAGGCTAGGACATTTCCGAGTCGCCTACAGACAACTTCGCCAGTACTACCATTAACGATAGTTCGACCGAGATCGAACCAAGCCTCCTGGGCATCGAATGGTTCGCAACCATTGGGGGCATATGGGATGACCGGCGAGTAGACTGGGTGGCCTGCAACCGACTGCGAAGAAGACCTGATCCAAGGATTCCAGGACTTTCGAATGGCTCCCAGGCAGGTATTGCGGGACCCCAATTTCTTTTAGGTCTAGACCCCCATCGTAGCCCCTAAAAACTAAAGGCCAGACGAAGTTCCTTTTGCTCTAAAAGCCCAAAAAAGAGGGAACAGCTAAATAAATTAATAAGATCAAGGGCTCTAGAAACCGGTCGACCATGCTAAATGCGGAAACACCAAATTTGCAAAAACACGATTAAATGCAGATGCGTCGGTTATAAATCTGTGGCCCAACTACAAGGCTACCCTGAACCACGCGCTGCAACAAAGCGCATACCCGGTGCCAATCATGCAACACCGATTAACACTCTCTTGGGGGAGAAAAGTTTCGCTAAACTAGACCTAGCACAAGCTACACCAACAGCTCACAGTAAGATCCTTTAACGCGCTGAAGCACAAAACAATAGTGGACTACACAAGGGATTCAATGCAACAGACTCCAATTTGGAGTAAGCGTAGCCCATTGGCATTTCCAGAGTCTCAGGAACGCCTGTTAAATGGTATAAAAGGGTCGCTACCATTACTTCGACGACGTCCTAATTTTGGCCAAAATGCAACCCAGCATGTAAGAAAAGACTTAAGATGTTCCTTAAATAAATTCAGAGGAATCTGGCCTTAAAAGTAAAGAAAGAAAATGCTGTCGTAATGACTGATTGCCGTCGAATTTTGGGATATTTGATAAGACGGAGAGGCGGTATACACCCTACCGAAAAAAAGTGAAAAACCATTACACCGATTACTGGATAAGAAAAACAATTTGGACTTGGGGTTATTAGGAGAAAAGAAAGCCTTCAAAAAATAAAAAACTTAATTAACATTCAAAACACCGTTCTTATCCAAATTTAGCAACACACTGCCCATTGACGGTGACCTGCGACGCCTCACTATTATGGAGTCGGTGCCATCCTGAGTCACCAATTGCCAAGATGAAAGAGAGGACACCCGTCGGCATACTATTCAAAACTCTGCTAAAACCGAGCGAAATTACAGTTCAATTAGACATAGGAGCCCTGGCAATCGTCGCCGGAGTAAAATGCTCCACCGAGTAACCCATATGGTAAGGACATTTGTAATAGTAATGGACCACAAACTGCTAACTGGGAATTGGTTGGCAGGAAACAGCCCAACACACGAACATTTTGTCCCCTGTGAATGACTAGATGGTCAGAATTCCTAGCAGCCTTACTCATCTTACACCCTAACTACATTGGCCTTTGGGAAACAAATCCCCAATGCAGATGCGTTAAGCAGAGCACGCTACCACACCCTAGAGGAAGACCCAGCACCGACGACGACCACCCGTGCAGATAGAGACATGCCTAAATCTGCCCCATATCTGGCGTCTAGATGTCTGCCAGACGCCACCGCCAAAGGACCCATGTGACTGCCTGATACTGACTGCGTAGAGTAAAGGCTGGCCACGAAAACAAAAAAACTGAGCAACTTTAAACCTTTCCGGTACCAGACAAACCTGAACTCTCAATTCAAAAAGGTTGTTGATTCTGGGGTGATCGGGTAGTTATTCTCTCTCAATTACAAACCTAGCGGTCCTCAAGTATGCTTCACAAAGGCCACCCAGGAATTGTTAAAATGAAAAGCCTTGCCTAGAAGCCTATGTCTGATGGCCGGGTATAGATAGGGACATCGAATACTGGGTTAAACTCTGTAACAAATGCCAAAGAAAATAGGCCTTCCCCGCCACAAGACCCATAAGAACTGGGAAACCCCACGAGGCTCCTGCGTCACGAAATCCACATAGATTTTGCGGGCCGACTAAGGGAACCTGTCCTAATTGTCGTAGATGGCATGACTCAAAACTGGCTAGAGGTTAAAATCATGCATCTACGACAGACTGAAACCGCTTATTAAACAGGCTTGACAAACTCTTGCAACCCATTGGCCTGCCGGACGTCCTAGTTCCGACAAACAGGCCCACAATTAACAAGCATCCAATGCGATCGAACAATTACCTAGCCTCCCTAGGTATCAGACATGCCCTTAACCGCGCCGCGCCACCCGCTTGCAAACGGATTAGGGCAGAGAGAATGGTTAGATTTACCAGAAGAAGGCGTTTAGAAAAGGATGGGACATTGGGTATGCTCCAAGATAAGATAAATCAACACTACTGCACCCTCCAGCATATCACACCCCAGTTACCATAACAAACAAAAGTCCGGCGGAACTATAAGGGCGGAGAAAACTTAGATCGCCAACTAGACAGATTGCACCAAACTACCACACCAAGAAAACCCCCCCCCCCGACTCCTCCACCCATTTCAGGACATTTGAAATAGGCGAACCTTAGTCTTATGCAAAAAACTTACCGGGCGACCCATTATGGCTTCAGCGAAAAATTACACCAAAATTACAGGCCCCCGGCCTACCGGACGATAACCATAGACGAAACGGCAGGGAATGGAAGCGGCACAAAGACCAGCTTCGCTCCCGAAACATGAAAGAAATACAAGCCACACAACCACAATCACTTAAAAAACGACAAAAATCAAACCAAAGGGAGGGGGAAATACGAGAAAATAATAAAGAAACTGTTTAAACTCTCACACAGAATACAATAACAATACCAAAAAAGAACAAAAAAGAGAACTTACAGTTAGAAAGAAACTTGCGAGAGGAGATCCAATCGAGGGCCGGCCAGCCATTGCCGGCTCGACCTGCCCGGAGAAAAACAGAGGGAGAGCAAACCACCAGCCCTAAGAAAACCTCAGCCGCAGCAGTTAAAATGGCGACTCACCCTTCCAGCGGTTCCATGGAGAAAAGACCGGAGAGACAACAACCCCATCCGAACCGGGTCGAAGTTTCAACAGAATATGAACCGCGCAAGTCCAGTCAAGGTCAAAAGAAGCCCCACCGTACCTAACGCGACTTATGTCACACACGATAGACTAAACCAGAGGGGAGGGTGTCTGCTATAAAAATAGTAGACTCCCTAAAGACTGAATTCTGATTGGGCTAAAAACTCAAATGGGGATTGGTTCGAATAGGAACCAATCCACGATGAGCTTTTGCCTAAAAGGCGGCAAAATATGCATGGCTACAAGCCGGCAGAGAAAAACATATTAAAGGCTGCCACAGCTTGAGCCAATTGTTCCGTTTATCAACTGTGTTACTTAATAAAGACTTTGTTGTTGGAACCCGGTCTACCTCGCGTTTTTCCGAACGGAACAATAAGAACTGGCTGGAAATTAATGGATTTGCTATCCAACATATGTGAAGTGCATAGTCCATGAAAAGCTGGTGTAGATAAAAAGAATTGCTTGTCTTGGATAATCTTAACATTTAAAAACAATAAGCCCAAAACCAAAACAAGATACAAAATGAGATACATATGCCTAAGTATCTCGTGCTTATGGAATAGAATTCAAATGAAGTTGTCTGAAATTGCGATTGTCATTGATTTATCGAATTTTGAACTTGCCCATTTCTCTCACAGAGGGACTCTGGGAAGTATAAATAAATGTGCTGAAAGACAGAGGCAAGATGTGAGTATTCACAAATATTTAAGGCTGTGTAGTTACAGAAATGTATATATTTATGTCTTCCAACCTTTCTTGTTCACATTTTGTGGATTTGAAATCATCTAACCACTACAGGAAGGAAACTACTTCACCTAAATCCTTTGTCCTGCATTGTTGCCTCTATGTCTCTGGGCATAACAATAGATACCATTGAAACTGCTATAGTCTTCTGGTCATGACCTCTTGATTTTAAGCCAATTTAAGAAAACCTTGTCTGGACTGAGCATTTTGACAGCCGCTTGTAAGGTATGGAGTCCAGACATCTAACCCTCCTATTCAATAATTCCCATGGTGCTTTGTTCTTCCACTTTTCCAGATAACCAACTTCCAATCATGGATACGTTTCCCTAGTCATATATACTGTTCTATGTGCGTATATATGAGCAACCAGGGTGTTGGAAATAGGCTATATAATTGCTGAGGTTGAAATTTTTCTATCTTAGATAACTGGAAAACAGTGAAATAGAAGACTACAGGACTATTTTAAAAAAAAAAAATCACAGAGAAAAGTAGAAAGTTCAGAGAAAGAAAAATACTAATTAAAAAAAAATCTGTCAGGCTTTGAACCAGCAACTTTCTAGTTATAAGGCAAACTATTAAAACCATTGTGTTATTGTAACATTCATATATCAGAGACTATGGTAGTAAGTATTTGTTCAGTTGAAAGGCCCTAGCTGTTCGCTGTGAAAGAGCTAGTGTAGTGCTATGGTTTGTTTGCAACAAACTGAGGCATGTTACCCCAAATGGAACACAACATTTAATGGCAACACATATGAGAAAGTATCCTTTGGAAATATAGCACAAAAAACCCCCCTGAGGATATTTCAAACTGTGTGGAGAATTAATACACGACAACATCTTTAATGTGTGTCCAATTGCCTGTCCATCCTGGTGACAAAGTGAATAAAAACTTACCTGCTTTATCAGGATACAAGTGTTTTTATAAATGTCTGGTGTAGTTTTACTTTTTAAAGTGAAAGGCATCCAGGTTCAGATTAGCCAGGAAGTTTTGATTCTACTATTAGTACAATCTTGCTTTCTTTTGCCACAGTTGTTCTACTTCTGTTTGCAGGCCTTTTGTGATTTTCTCCATTTCCTTATTATTTTGGTTTGTTGCACAGACAGCCAGATGTTCAAATTGAATTTGGCATTTTTGTCCACCTATCATCTTCCTCAATAGGCAGATGTTGATGTCAGCCAGATGTTTAAATCTGATTTGGCATTTGTGTCCCAAGGACATGGGACAGGCAGATGCTGTGGTTAGATGGAGGTGAAGGTATCATTGGAGGATGTAAGCTTTTCCAAATAAAGCTGCCTTTGGCAGTTGACTGATGGTGACTTAGTCAATGCCGATAGTGTTCAAGTTGTGCTCCAATTATTTTGGGATTGAACCCAAGGCACCTATTATTATTCTACTATCTTTGCTTTCTTTTGCCACAGTCATTCCACTTCTATTTGCAGGTCTTTGTATTTCATGATTTTCTCGAGATTATTGTTATTATCGTCATCATCATCATCATCATCATCATCATCATCATCATCATCATCATCATCTCAATGGTATCAGCTTCTGTTGTGTTCAGGAAAGCCACAGCTCAGAAATGCTGCAGGATACATGACCTCTGAGCCAATCCCAAAGGATATGAGTTCATTTCTTTTATTCAATAATAGCCTTAGGGATTCTTCCAGCACCGAGGGAAAAACAACATAAAATGAATGCTGACATCCCTTCTACCATGTTCCAAAGCTCCAATGCCAGCCTGGTTTGGCTCCAGGGAATCCCGTGCAAAGAAACGCTGGCATCTTCCCTGGACTGGCGTCTAGACATTCCAGGAGAATCCGAGATACGCTGCCAGGGGTGGGGTCACCATTTGGGCATGGCGGTTAGACTCCTGAGGTTGCTGCATCCTTGGGCCAGATGAGCTGTTCCAGCAAATCTGGGTCATTTTCCTTTTTTTTTCTTTTGCATGGAGAAATGGAAAAATATTTACTAGCAGGTGGCAGAGCTGAAAAAGCCACGTTCGGAAGCCCATCTGTTTGTGTGCGTGCATGTGTGTGTGTGTACACAAGTACATGTGGCAATTTCTTCTCCCCACCCCCTTTCTTTCAACCAGATGAGACATTTAGCATAGAACTTTTCCAGTCTGACTAATGAAGAAAAAAGTATTTTATTGCACAGAACAAATAATAGGCCAACATTTTTTTTAAAAAAAAGCTAATTTCCCCAAAGAGTGGAAATTCTCTTACAACGGGGAGTTGAGGCCCACTGGACCCCAGGATATCCAAACTGTTGGTATTATACTGACATTCTGCAGTGCTGGATGCAACTTTTTCTCATTTGGTGACCACAACTATTTAGCCAGCTTAAGATTTCAAAATTAAAGGCTCTAGAGGCATTAATTTCTGTCTGCAGTAATGGAGGGAAGAGAGTCATCTGCACCCACAAATTTGTCCCCTGAAACAGGCCCAAGCCCACATACCAAACTCGACCTTGTCTCTCAAGGGTCATGAAATCACACCTCCCTCTTATCCTTCCTGCCCAAAATCTGAGGCACTCCCCTCCTTTTGAAGAAAGGAGATCAGCTGCCATTAGCATCAATTCTAGGTTTTTGTGGGTCTGTCCTCCACCCTACCTGACTTCAGTTGTTCCACGCTAGGCACTGAGACTAGGTTGGGTGGCTCTCCTCTGGCTTGCAGACACAGTTGTGCCGTGGTCGACAGAGTCCAGAGAGACAGGATGGGAGTAGGAACAGCTGCTGTTCTCCTTTCTTGTTGCCAAGACCACTTTGGCTAGAGGCCCAGCCAATGCTTGACCAAAGGGAACCTCGGAGACTGAGGCTGCAATTGATCATTACCATTTTTTCTTATTCAAGACCGTGACTCTGCCTTGTCTGGCAGACTCACAGAATCACAAACCATGGCAGCATTGTGAACTTCACAATCCTGGTTCTGTAATGGACAGAAGGAATGACCTTGAGGGACAGAAAGAACAAGTCAACCAAGACAACAGTCAAATAAAAGAAACCTGAGCCCTGGGCAGAAATATAAACTGAGAAAATTACTCAGACAAGAGCCAATTTCCCCAGCAGGCATGGAAGCTGAAGTTCACAAATCTTAAAAGTTACCAAGCCCCTGTTTGTGAAGATAAAAGGAGGGGAGGGGAAGCCCATTCAGGTTTGCAATATCCTATTATGATAATTTTATAATAAGAGTAATATTAGCATTTGTAACTTTGATTTCTTAGTCGCACCTACTTTATAGAGCCAAAAGGTTCAAATCACCCACCACTTCCAGAATGGAAGTCGCACGTAAATATAGTACAGATAGTCCTCGATTTACAACCACAATTGAGCCCAAAATTTATGTTGCTAAGTGAAACATTTGTTAAGTGAGTTTTGCCCCATTTTACTGCCTTTCTTGCCACTGTTGTTGTATGAACCATTGCAAGTATTAAGTTAGTGACATGGTTGTTAAGTGAATCTGGTTTCCCCCTTGACTTTGCTTGTCAAGAGATCACAAAAGGTAATTACATGACTAAGAACACTGCAACTGTCTTAAAAATAAGTCAGTTGCCAAGCATCTGAATTCTGATTACATGACCATTGGGAGGCTGCAATGGTAATAAGTGTGAAAAATAGTCATAAGTCACTTTTTTCAGTGATGTTGTAACTTTGAATGTTCATTAAATGAACTGCTGTAATTCGAGGAATATCTATACACAGCCTAGCAGCCATCACATGCGGTGCATGTTTTGTGATCTGGAAAATTGGCTTGCCAGTGGCTTCATTTTGCATATTCATGTTGCTTGTTTCCTTTGCATGTTCCAAGAGAAGAGGAAACCTGCCTGGACAATTTTCTCCTGTGCCAAACCAGCTTCATAGCAGAGGTCAAGCAACATGCAAACTGCAGCCCCCACTACACTTCTGAGATCCTGATGGAATAACTTGCTGCAGGTAGTCCTTGACTTACGACAACAATGGAGCCCAAAATTGGGTCTATGACAATTTGCCACAGCGAGATCACCACAGGACATCTCGCTGCAGGACAAGAGTTACACTAATATCAGTGGTGGAAATGGTGGAACAGAATCATTACAGAAAAGATGCAAAAGGAGGGGTAGAATAAAATTAAAATGACAAAAATAAAAAGTATTTTTTTTATTTTTAAAAATAATTAAATAGAATTGTTAAATCATCCTGCAGTCAGTTATCCTGCAGCGAGATGGCCGCAGTGAGTTGGCTTTGGTAAATTGCCCCATTCCACCCAAAATTTCCATTGCTAAGGAAGATACTTGTTAAGTCAAGTTTGTTCCATTTTACAACCTTTCTTGCCACAGTTATAAAGTGAATCATTGCAGTTGTTAAGTTAGTTATATGGTTATTAAGTGAATCTGGATTTCCCATCGATTGTGCTGATCGGAAGGTCACAAAAGGTTAGGGTTAGGGTGATTACCTGACCCCGGGACCCTAATAAATACATGCCAGTTGCCAAGCATCTGAATTTTGATTACAGGACTGTGGGGATTCTGCCGGGGTCATATCGTATGCGTGAAAAACGGTCGTATGTCCATTTATTATAATATGTGAGACTCCCAAAATCTGTTGCTATCCCACCCTTTAGCTGCTAAATGCAGAGGGCCTTTTCCTGCACCCAGTTTGGTTTGGTGGTTAAGGCACCAGAAATTGGGAGACAATTCATCTTCTCTCTCTCTCTCTCTCCCTCCTTCCCTCTCCCAACCTACCTCACAGGTTTGTTGCTGTATGGAAAACAGGAGAAAGGAGGAATATTAGATATGTTCACTGCCTTGAGTCGTTTATAAAGGCAATAAAAGTGGGCTATAAGCTTAAAAAAAACACTGGGCTGAAAAACAAATAAAGGGCAACTCCTGCCCAGTTTTTTGTTTTTGCATGACTGGGGAGTCTTCCTTTGTCTTCTCCAGATAGAGTGAAATAGAGTCCAGCTCCAAATACAAACCAACTTTGAACCTGCTGTCCTCATGGGATCCCCTCCACCCAGGGCTGCTGGCTGTTCCTCCCTTGGAAGCGGCCTGCCAGACCTCGTGCACCAGCAGACAAGCTAAGCCTGGGCTGTTCCATTCCTTGCACTCTCTCTGAACATGAGCCCAGTCTGAGGTTTGGGAGTTGGCCTACTTGTGGTGAAATTAATGGAGCCGACTGCTGGCCGACTCCCTACCGGTCTTTCCTCCCTCAGACAGAGCTCTGATCTGACTCCCTCCAGAGGCTTCCAAACCACGACCAACATCACCCCAGCTCTCCGGAGAGGCTTGGATGCTGGCTGCAGGCCTCCTCCTGACCAAGCCAACCAACCCTACTTTTGCCCTCCTGGTCACCAAGTTGTGTGTGTGTGTGTGTGTGTGTGTGTGTGTGTGTGTGTGTGTGTGTGTATTTTCTCTTTTTAAAGGTCAGCTCCAATACTAGAATCAGAGAAGCCTGAAGGCAGACTTTGGAGGAACTTTTTACATTACGACTTATAACCATTTAGTCATGAATGAAAGCAAATTTATTTATACAAATTCATTGAGTGACCGTTCTGAGTTTAGACTGATGACCCTATTTCGTACTTACAACCATTGCAGATCACATCATCAAAATTCAAACACTTGGCAGCTGACTCTCATATATGATGGTTGCTGTGTCTCAGGGTCATGGGATCCCCTTTTGCAACCTTCTGACAAGCCAAGTCAATGGGGAAGCCGGATTCAATTAACAACTGTGCTAGTAACTTAACTGAAGTGATTCACATAACAACTGTGACAAGGGGAGGCAGGTTGGATGAAGGATTTTCAAAACCGATTATAAATCCTTTTTTCAGGGTCCGTTATAAATTCAAGAGAAATCTCCCCATTACAGTTATAAGTCATGGTGTTTGTAAAATGGGACATTAATCTAATCAAGCCAATTTGATGACTTTTTTTGTAGGTGTTGGTAAGTAAGTTCCAGGCCCAGTTTTGCCAAAATCCCAAAATAACTGCTAGTTTTTGGCAAAATCATTATAAAACAGAGTTGTATAACAGTGGGATGCTGCAAACATCCTTAAATGTGGCCATGTTGCCAGGCACCTGAATTTCAGTCATATGACCATGGGAAGGGGCGATTGTCAGAACCTGAGAACCAGATCATAAATAGCTTCATGCTAGGACTGTCCTAACTGCAAGCAATTGGTAAGCAACTGGTCGTAAGTTAAGAACTACCTGTGCATACTTTTATTCTGTGCAGCAGCTTGTCATCCAGGGTGACAAAAATTAAATCTGATTTCATGTTGGCTAATAAGAACCAACATTGAACCACAGCCCTGTCTCACTCATTCCCTACAATGCCGGTTCCCGTTGCGTCAACAAGCAGCTTGTCTTCCGCTCTGCTCCTTTCCATTAGAATGGCATTCGTAACCACCAAGTCCATAATGGTTTGGACGACATTCTTCTCACATTCCTGGGCCAGTGCCTGATCTACAGGGAGTTCCCTGCTTGATGTCATTCGACTTCAAGGACCTAGGCTGCTTTTGTGGTTGATTCAAATGGAACAACAGTGGCTGCACCCTCCTGTTTTCAGCACAGATCCCTGTTTTGTGTCCCAACCAAAGGGTGTGAGGCCATGAGAGGAAGTACAAAGAAGCCAAGATGGGCCACAAGAGATCATTGGAGTTCAAACAAGAGTTTGACTCTTGAGAAAATGGCACCGCTGGGGATCTTGAGAATGATTGTTCTTCATGGTGGATTTTCCAGTACCAATTTTCATTGCAAAAGCATGGATTATAAATAAACTTAGCTGAGAATGAGAGATATATTGGAGACCAATGGATTTTGTGCTTTCAGAGTTTAGAGGAAGAACCTTTTTCTTAGATGGAGCATCTGCCATTAACCAATACAGTACATTCAATCTAGAGCAGGGGAAGGCAACTGTGGCTGTGGACTTCCACTCCCAGAATTCCTGAGCCAACCATGACTGGCTCAGGATTTCTGGGAGTTGAAATCTACAGTACATAAAGGTGCCATAGTTGCCCACCCCTAATCTACAGTCACCATCTTAAGTTTGACACCAGCCCTGCCAACTCTCACGGTTCTGCCGTGAGTCTCACGATTTTTTGTCATTTCTCACGGTCTCACGACAAGGCTCCTCAATCTCACGCCGAATTTAAAACACTTTTTTTTTTTTTTCAAATTTGGGGGTCGGNGAGGTGGTGATTTTTCAATAGAAGAAAGAAAGCTGCATCTTCTTACAACAGGGAACACAAATAAAACATTTAAATAAACTGTTAATGACTTTCCTCGATGGAAAAGGGGTTTGTTTAATCTTGATCGGGAAAAAAATAGAATCTCACTATTTTTTATAGAATCTCCAGATTTTTTTTCATGGGTCTTCAGATTTTCCTTAATCAGGGGTTGGCAGGTCTGTGATACTGTTGTTGAAACAACCAACCTAATTTGGAGGCTTTGCCACTTCCCCTTCCTTGCTTTTTCTTAACAACTTTTAGATGTGAGTTCTAAAGGATTTAATTCTCACAAGGTGTTTTTTTTGTTTTTGGCCAGCCCCGATAAACTCCAGGCTTGAAATTTTGGGCTTGGACAATCTGGAATTGTGCCGCCTGCAGTCCGATCTCAGCTTAGTTCACAAAATTGTCTGCGATAACATCTTGCCCATCAATGACTTCTTCAGCTTCAATCACAATAACACACGGACAAACAACCGATACAAACTCAAGATAAACCACTGGAAACTCGATTGCAGAAAAAACGACTTCAGCAACAGAGTAGTCAACGCCTGGAATGCCCAATTCCGTTGTTACAGCCTCAACCCTTCACAGCTTCAACCTCAAACTGTCTACTGTGGACCTCACCCCATTCTTAAGAGGTCCTCAAAAAGGGCCTGCATAAGAGCACCAGCTTGCCTGCCGTCTCTGTCTTACTGTCCCCATTTATATGTATTTACTTCCTTTGTTCATGCTTATGTTCATATCTGTATCTGTTATCTTGTACATGTTTGACAAACAAACAAATAAATAAACAATATTATTCAAATGTGGATTTCGGGATTTCTTTTTTCCATCACAAAAAAAGGTGCTCCTTTCGTGCATAAGATTTGGGGTTTAGTTTAGTGCATATATTCGAATAATAATCCCCAAGGAATTGTTTTTTTGCTGCAACTCCCAAATATCTACAGATTTGTAGAAATTGATCAAAATATCTTGCCAAAAACAAGAAATAAATTCTATAGTGAAGTCATATTCTATTTTCAGAGACTTTTGCATTTTAAATAAAGGTGTAGTCTGATAAGGAATTTGACACCCATAATCAGTAAGAATAGGAATAGCAATACATCAACCCTTGGAATTGAATTCAAATTAATTGAATATTTTCCTTAATTATTATCTTGCCTTTATGATTTTTATAAACAACTCAAGGTGATGAACATACACAATACTCCTTCCTCCTATTTTCCCCACAGCCCCCTGTAAGGTAGGTTGGGCTGAGAGAGAGGGACTGGCCCAAAGTCATCCAGCAGACTTTCATGACTAAGGAGAGACTAGAACTCAGAGTTTCCTGATGATTGGCTCAAAGTCACTCAATTGACTTTCATGCCTAAGGTAGGACTAGAACTAAATTTCCTTGTAATTGGCCCAAAGTCATCCATCCAGCTTTCATGAATTAGGTGGGACTAGAACTCTGCCTCTTGATGGCTGGCTTTCATAACTAAGGTGGGATTAGAACTCAGAGTCAGGTGATTGGCCAAAGTCATCAAGTCGGTTTTCATGCCTAAAGTGGGACTACCAGTAAAACTGGGGCCTTAACCACTAGACCAAATTTACACATGTTCACTCAGAATTCCAATTGTAATTAATTGGGTTGATTTACCGGTCAGCGGAGATAGGACTGCAACCATCGCAACAACTCAAGCAATGACTGGCTCATTACGTTTGAGTAATCTTGATTATATTAATGGCACTTACTTAAGAGTTGAAATGTATAGGACTGCACTGTACAATATGTCAAGATCCAAGGTTTAATGCTGTGTAATACAAATAAAGAAATTCATAAATTGCAGAAGAGTCATACTTCTGCTGGGTATTTCCTGGTGCAAACAGCTATACCTGTTGTGGCCAAGATATTCCAATTTTTCTTAGGTGTCTAAATTAAATTCAAAATTCTTATGCTAACATAGAGAATCTTGAAACAGCTTGGGCAATACTATGAAGGGAGGAATTCCTCTTAAAATATTGAATTGTCTTTCTTGGAGTTCTGGTTGCCATGAAGTTAAAAAAAAGATGCTGAGACTCTAGAAATAGAGGGCAGAGAAGAGCAACAAAGATGATTAGGAGACTGGAGGCTAAAACATATAAAGAATAGTTGCTGGAATTGGGTATCTCTAGTTTAATGAAAAGAAGATCTAGGGGTGATATGATAGCAGTGTTCCAATATCTCAGGGGTTGCCACAAAGAAGATACTCTCCAAAGCACCTAAGGACAGGATAAGAAGCAATGGATGGAAACTAATCAAGAAGAGAACCAACCTAGAATTAAGGAATTTCTTGCCAGAACAATTAATCAGTGGAACAACTTGCCTCCATAAGTTGTGGTGCTCCAACTGGATGCTTTAAAGAAGAGATTGGATAATTATTTGTTTGAAACTGTATAGGGTTCATCAGCAGTAGGACAACAGATTTCCTGCAGCAGAGAATTTCCTGGGCAGGGAGTTAAGACTTGGTGACCTTCAAGGTCCCTTCTGTTATTCTGTTGTTCTGAGTGGACCTGAGAAGGGGCTTTTTTTGGAAATAGCTAAAGGGGGGCCTTTCCCCCTCCTAGCATAAGAATCTATGGAATTTTCCCATCCTTATAAATTTGGACACTCCCTTCCTCATTTTTGAAATCTTGAAAAAGTAATTTTTATCTTTGTCAGACCTTCTTTAAAATGCTGCCCCGGATTTTACTATGGTGGCTAGGAATATTCTATTGCTTTTTATTGTTATTATTTATGGAAGACATAATGTGTTATGATGGTCTAACGTATTTTACTGCTTATTAGCTTTGATTTATGCTATTGGAGTTATATTGTTAGCCATCACAGACTGCTTTGCAGTCAGAGCATGGAAGAAATAAATAAATATATAAAAAAATAAATCAGCAGGGAGAAAGTCAACCGCCCAAAGCACATTCACTAATCTTCTCTTTCCATGCTAAATAATAGATTTTTTTTTAAGAAAAGAAAAAACAAAAGTATATGTCTTTGTGGACAAAACAATAGATGTAAAGGAAGGTTTTTGTGAGGTAGATATTGTCATCTGGAAAATAGAAGGAAAAATTGCTGCCTATGGAAATAACCAAGAGATAAGTCCTCAAAAGTTCAAGGTCAAGTTTGAAAAAGTTTGAGCAACCAGATTTTCAGAGCAATCAATATTCTGTGCTAGGTCTTTCGAAAAAAATACATTGTGAGGTTGATGGGTATGCAGCTGAGTTTTATTTGCTGCTGCTACTGAAGTAATTCAGCCTGATGGCTTGTTCCAAAACAGAGGCCATTCATATTCTCTCTCTCCCTCTCCCTCTCTCTCTCTCTCCCACTTTGTCTCCCCCCTCATATAATCTATTTGTAAATGTAACAGATCCAAGTTGCTCCTTTTTTGTTGTCAGTAGATATGAATTGCAAAACCAGATCCAATCAAGTACAGCAATCAGATCAACTGGAACAGCTTGCCCTCAGAAGTTGTGGGAGCATCATCACTTGAGACTTTCAGTAAGAGATTGGACTGCCATTTATCAAAAATGGTGTAGGGTCTCCTGCTTGGGCAGCGGGTTGGACTAGATGACTTATAAGGTTCCTTCCAATTCTGATTATGTTATCTATTAGCAGTTGGCAACAAAACAATACATAAAACCCACAGTTTGTTGTCATCTAGTGGTCATCTGTATTTTTGCCAGATGTGATACAGTAGTTCTGACAGAATACCAGAATTACAACAGAATAGCAGAGTTGGAAGGGATCTTGGAAATTGTCTAATCCAACCCCCTACTCATGCAGGAGATCTTATACCATTTAAGATAAATGGTTGTCCAATCCTAGCTTGGATTTCCCGCAAAGAGTCTTTCTTTTGTAAGGCCATCATCTCAATGTCCCCCCCTCCTAACTTGTGCTAATGGGCCAATAAGGCCTGGGCCAATCTATTCTACATAATAAAGATCCACCTCCTTCAGGCAGAGCCGTTTTGCCCAAAGCCCTTTCATTACATCATCAACCAACAAGAGTCAACCAAGCCTGGGACTCAAAAGACAACCTACAAAGTTACCCCTGCATGGCCCCATGGGACCATGACAACCAATCAGAACACAAACTCAAATTCAAAGCCCAATAGAGAGCACAAAACCCTGGTACTCTCAGTATCTTTTCCTTTTACGCCCAAGAGGTCCAAGGCATGTGACCCTGTTCATCAATAAACCTTCTCTCTTTCCAAGCAACTTCCATGATTCTAGTGTCTTTTTCCCCACTTGGAACTGAACCCAGAAGAATATTTCTTAGGAAGGAAGGAAGGAAGGAAGGAAGGAAGGAAGGAAGGAAGGAAGGAAGGAAGGAAGGAAGGAAGGAAGGAAGGAAGGAAGGAAGGTAGGTAGGAAGGAAGGAAGGAAGGAAGGGGCAAATAACCAGAATACAAATGCCACTTCTCTTCCACCTTTTATGGATGTGGAAAGGGACATTCCTAATATTGTGGCTTCTTGTTCACCAATGGGGAAAATACAATTGTTAGCAATGTTTATCCTTTCTATGTTTCTGCATATAATCTGGGTCTAGAGGTGGAGGAAAATGCCATATTTAATACAGTCAACCTTCGTCCATTCAGCTCTATGCCACTGCCCCTCCAAAGGGAGTGGGCGACCCCTAGTGGCTAAGACCAGTAGTGCGCAAAAGACACCAGCAATTAATTGCCTGTTCAGAAAAACATATTTCTAACAGCCCCTATAAAGGAAAACTCAGATTCACAAACTCCAGTTCCTCTTCCTCTGTCTTCTCCCGAGGTTTGGGGTCTTAATGTCACCCCTGCCTATGCTGCATAAGGGAAGCACCATCCAAGAACTCATCTGGTCAGGAAACATTTAAGGCTGGTCAATGAATTATAGCAATAAAGGTACTGGATTTGGAACAAAGGCAGATACAGGTAGTTCTCGATTTATGGCCACTCAAAGTTATGCTGAAGTCCCAAAAAGCTATCTGGATTCAAAGTTCTAACAAACTCTCCTCTGTGACCTCATTTTGAGTGCTCAACAACTGACATGCATTTTTGATCATTTGTGGCACCCTACAGTCACATGAAAGTGATTCACAACGTCTTTTGTGGGAAATTGTCACATACAGGTACTCCTTGACTTGTAACAGTTCATTCAGTAATCGTTCAAAGTTACAACGGCACTGAAAAAAGTGACTTATGACAATTTTTCATACTTGGGACTGTTATTTTATTTTAATTTGTCAATTGCTTACAAGATAATAGGTATAAGTAAAAACATAGTTATGAATACATGGATACATATAAGAAAAATTAAAAAAATATAAAAGAAACAATAGGACAGGGACGGTAGGCACATTGTTGTGTTTATGTATGCCCCCTACAGATCTCCTAGGAAAGGGGTGAGGTCAATAGTAGACAGTCTAAGGTTAAAGTTTTTGGGGTTTGGGGAAGAAACCAGAGTCAGGTAGAGTATTCCAGACATCGACCACTCTGTTGCTGAAGTCGTATTTTCTGCAATCAAGTTTGTTGCAATTAACCTTGAGTTTGTATCTATTGTTTGCTCTTGTGTTGTTATGGTTGAAGCTGAAGTATTCATTGACTGGTAGGATCCCCATGGTCACACGATTTACTGGTTCATATTTACTTGGCAACTGATTCATTTTTATGACGGTTGCAGAATTCCTGGATCATGTGATCCCCTTATGCAATTTTCTGACAAGTAAAATCAAGGAGGAAGCCAGATTCACTTAACAACTGTGATACTAGGTTAACAACTTCAGTGGTTCACTTAACAAACGTGGCAAGAAAAGTCATAAAATGGGGTAAAACTCACTTAACAAATTTCTCACTTAGCAACATAAATTTTTGGCCTCAATTGTGATTGTAAGCTGAGGACTATTTGTACTTCCAACTTCTGATGAAAATGTCCGGTAGCAAATAATGGGTTCATTTAATAATCACTGTGTTTGCTTTACAATTGTTCCCCCAAGATTGTCAATTTAGGTCCAGTGATGTGATGAGCCACTTAATGACCATCCAAACTTGTGGGCTCAATTACGGTCGTAGGTCAAGGGCTATCTCTACATCTAATTCAAATTGGGATGGTGAAATATGATGAAACCTGTGACCCCGCACAAATCCATGACTTTTTGATCCAGTGCTACTTAAGGGCAAATGCAAGGAGGAAAGTTATAGAATTTATGTGATGGTTCATCAGTTGCCTCTTTCTTGATATCCTGCAGAGGCCTGTGATGAGAGAGACCTAAACTCAAGTCTGCTCTCAAACATGGAAGCTCTCTGGATGACTAGATCAGAGGTCTCCAAATTTGGCAACTTTAAGACTTGTGGACTTCAACTCCCAGAGTTCCTCAAACAAAGCTGGCTGAGGAACTCTGGGAGTTGACGTCCACTATGTCTTAAAGTTGCCAAGTTTGGAGACCCCTGCTTTAGACCACCTTAAGCACAGGTTTCAGTGCAGCCTGTCCTGCAGGGTTGCTGTTGAGCAGATAAAGTAAAAACAGATTTCTATGGAACATTCTTGGGCTATTAGAAGGGAGATGGTAGAAACCCAACAATTAAATAATAACTAAATAACTAAATCTGTATATGATCTACGTATACAAGAAATGCTTCAGGACCATTACGTTTGCTTTGGTGTGTCTTTCCTATTGTTGTGTCTTATTTGGCCAACTATAAAATAAATGTAATTAACTTACAAGGCATAATATTGTATTTACTTACTCACTCACTCAGGTTTCTATGCTGCTCCAATCCAAAGATTCCTGTTCCAGTAAATATCATTAAAACAATAATAAAAAAGTCAAAATAAACAGCCCATCCCAATTGCACCACGTAGGTCAAGAGTACCAATATCCTTTCAAGGAGGTGAATGTACTCATCCTCCCCTCTCAAGAATGCCTGCAATGGGTGTCAAATATAAAGTCAAAAGGATGGCTTTGATTTTGCAAAGCCTATTGATTTTTTTCTCTTTTTCTATCCTCTTTTTTTTATTCCTCTGTCAATCCCCAAAACCTTTGGAAAGGAATCTAGAATACTGTACAGAACTGTATCCAGGAGAAGGCTGATTTTGCATTTAAATTGTTTGGGGATGGGGGAAAGCCTTGCTCAAAGGGCTTATGCGTGGCTTGTTTCTGTTTAGTTATTTCTATCGCTTGGATCTAAAGACTCCTTCAATTCTGCTGCTCATGGAAAAAAAATCAGTGGACAAAATTGTTTAGATACTATGCTGAACAGCAAACTAGACAGCTACACGTTGGCCTAATGTGCCTTGTGAACCAAATCCTTGGAGATAATATATGGGTCAATCTGTTGTACAAATGGTGAAAATTGGATTAATGGAATAAACCACACTTAAGTTCACCTTGGGTAATTCTGGTAGAAAGGATTTGAATTTAAATGTCCTTTGTGAATGAATATTTCCCCTCTGCAAGGGGAGACGATATGAACACTGAGGGGCGATCAGAAAACTATCTCCGCTTGAACAAGATGTAGGAACAAGCTGTCTCCAAAGGCCCTTTTAGTTTCTAGACCACATTTTTTAAAATAATGGAGCAGACTCCAATAGAGGTAGTCCCTGACTTATGACCAGTTGCTTAGCAACCATTTGAGTTCCTACAGACCCCCTTCAAAAGGTGCTTATGACCCAGAAGTCCTTTCAGTTAGCCCCTCTCACAGTCACATGACCACCTTTTAGGCACTCAGTTGCCAGCCCACATTCATGGCCTTTTGCAGCCTTCCCTGGTTATGTGACCACAATTTAAAACCAGGGTTTACTTCCAGTTTGGGGCAAAAACACTCCCTGGCAAACAATGGGTTCACTTTAATGACTGCAGTGTTTGCTTAATGACCGCACTGTTCATTTTATGAACAAACAAAAGTCATCAAATCAGGTCAGTCCCTTGATGAACCACTTTACGACTATCACAACGTACCATCCTAATTGGCAAGCTCCATTAGGGTCGTAAGTCAAGGACTACCTCTAGTTATTGGAGGGGTGAGGGGAGTGAAACTGGTGTCCCTTTAGATTATGACTTGGCAGTCACACAGCTGGGAAGATGCTGTTGGTTCCCATCATTTCCCCAGGGGTTCTGCAGCTATGACCTCAGTTTCCAATAAACGAGAACCTCCATGTTTTATGAGTCTGACATGAAGAGAAGGGAGGCTGTATTTGCATTTAATAACTCTTTGATTAGAGTCCCTTCTCTGCTGCGGGGCGCCAAGATCAATGGAGCCACAAGCTGCTGGGAATTTGAAAGTTGGCGTCTTGTTTGAGAACCGAGCATAAATATCCATCTTCGATTCTTGGAGTAAAGTTATGAGTAGGGGCATGGGAAGAGGGAGGAAGGCTGAGATCAACAAGCTGAATTAAAGCAGCCCACTTGAAAGAAAACTTTTGTGGGGAGAGGAAGTTATTAAAAACATGTTAATTTAGGTCAGGGATACCCAACCCCCGGCCCACGGCCCATTACCGGACTGTGAACAGTTGAGAACTGGGACACCCGAAGTTTGCCTGCCACTCAGGCAGAACTGTCACTTCTCCCCCCGCTAGTCTACAAAGAAGGAAAGGTTGGGGAACTCTGATTTAGGGGAATTAAATGTTCTGTTTCCAGGCAACATCTACACACCCTATGACAGGCCTTTCTGTGAGTGGCAATCAGCTCAGAGTCTGTATATAAATCCAAGAGCTTCTTTTAAACTCCTCCTCTTCTTTTCTGGCAACATCTGTCCGGGTGCTTTAATTATATCGAGGAAACCCCACTGATCCTTTCCACAACAAACCAATGGGGATTTTACTCCAGGCTGTTGGGTATCTGAGTGAATCCCAAGGGCTCAAGAGTTGTCTTGGCTGAATCAATCCAGAATTACAAAGTGACCAATCTCAAATAATTTTTATTCCTTGAGTCATAAAACCCAGATAAACCAGAAGCCAGATAGAAAGACAGGGCATCTTCAGTTTCCTGGATGGCATGCTAAATGACCACTTCAGGATCCCTTCGGAAGCTAAACCATGATGCTCCTCAGTGACTATTAATGACTCAATGACGTCTCTGCTCAGTGCTGAGTGATGGTATTTTCTATGCTTAGGACAGAGCATAGATCTGAGCAATTTCAGCTGCCCAAGGGCAGAAGTGGTATTCAGCAGGTTCTGGCCAGTTCTGGAGAACCGGTAGCTGAAATTTTCGAGTAGATTGGAGAACTGGCAAATATCACCTCTGACTGGCTCTGCCCCCATCTATTCTCTGCCTCCTGAGTCCCAGCTGATTGGCTGGG